>SKCR01043267.1:0-193529 GCA_019454045.1 Zanthoxylum bungeanum | reverse complement strand
AACATCATTCATATTTTGTAAAATACAAATTCCACGTCAATTTGACTCAGATTCTATATTAGTAATGTGTTATAGCTACTAAGTTGTCTATGTATTTAGAGATCATATCCAAATACTTTAAGACAACCGCAAGCACTATACTAATATGAAACTTCTAATCTATAGGGTCACTATGCAACTTCATAAGTCAATACTTCAAAAGTTGCAACTGATTCCACTAATTAAGTAGAATCAATGGTGACACTCCCACTGCATCTATTCTGACTTTATATGACATAGACCATCTAATGTCATAATTAGGATCAAAACTAATCAGACCTTATGGTTACAGACTAAATTCTCCATGAATAAGAAACTCGTTCTTAATATCTCAAAGATCACAAAGAACATGTTTCTAGAACTATCATATGGTTTACACCATATCAAAATAACTCGTAACAATTACGATTAAATTGATATCTATAATATCACATAATATAGCATTCATTACCCTATCATCCTATGATGCATAAGATTGACCAGACATTCTAATCAATCTCTCTTTTGACAAAGGCTTCATCCTTTATGAAAGATAAATACTATATATATATATGAAAGACACGATAACTGCCAAACAATCATACTAACTGTCATACAGATAGTCTTATTGTGTCCTTTATTAGATCATATTTAATGCACGACTAATGAGAGTATCTCACAAGTCTCTTAGTTTTATATCATATATAAAACTTTATATCAAATATATCAGAGACTACTCTCACTGCTTTCATGGAGAAAAGAAGACTTAGGATATGTAATACTAGAAAGAAATTTATACACTCTCACTTACCCTACTGAAAAATACGTATTCTCTATATTTCGATAAAACCAGACAATCTGACTGATATCAAAATCAGAGAACACAGATTTCCGGAAAGCTTACCTGAGTCTACAATAGGCTCTATAAGTTAGTATATCAAACTGTGATTTTAGCAGGATATAAATTCTAGGGCCATTCTATAATGAATTCTTCAAACAAAGAAATCACGATTGATCTCTCATTTGAAGAAAACTCTCAAGAACGCCACTTTGCATTCTTTAGCCAAAATACATAGTTTAACATCAACATTAACCAATAGATATTTAATTGTTCAATTAGTGCGACAACAGATAAACTTCCTCAGAATCTACAATAGACTACTGAGTATAACATTTCTCACTGTCATATTATAAAGGTCAAACCTTTATCAAGCTCACTTTGCTTTTGCTGCGCAAATAATTTGCACATTTTATGAACTATTCATAACGAAAGCCTAATCATGTTCAAAACTTGATCGTAGTAAGCTATGAACAATCTTAGATCCATGGTTCAATGGTAATTTCTGAAATCGATATCAAATATCGCTCCCACTATAAGTTATAGGATAATTTTCTTCGATAAGAAAACATCATGATCATTAAGTATCAAATATTTTGCAAATGATTCTGACATCCTACTAAACTTATATGGAAGAAAACTAAGGGTCATTTCATCTAATTAATTATGCAGTTCCATTATAGTTTATCACTCTCACATTTGACTTCAATAAGTCAAGTCTTTTCTACAATCGTTAACATCTAATGTTACACACCAAGTAATAAAATAATTTTATTACTCGGGATCGTAGAAAAGATATTCTATCAAATAGAATACAATACTTCATTAAATAGAATAAATGATAAACCTTTCACTTGTACCTCTGAGGCGCAAGTACTTTCAATTATATAACTATTATACAAAGGAAAGTCTCAAATCTCAAACTTTTCAAGATTTGAATTTTTCTACTTATACATATCATATATGTAATTGTAGAAATAAATGGAACCTTAATTAAAAAGATGAATTAGTGTTACTGGAGAATAACCCCAAGAGTGTTGAAAAATCAATTCGGTAACACTCAATATCAATGAATCAAATCATATAAGATTAGATAACTCACACTGACCAATTCCATCACAATGGAATCGTGGAAGTTTAATATTGAGTTAGAATCATATTCATTAAATAATCTTAGAACTAATTGCCTTAAATTCATATGTTAAATCATATCAAACATCTTGAACAATTCAAAGACTCACAATGAATTTTAAAATATAGTTTTCAACACTACAAATAGAATATTTTTGAACCATTCAAAATATTTTATTCACGTTTCATTAGAAACATATTGAAAGTTCTCGAACCATTCAAGACGTTCAACATGTTCTCTATTAGAAACACGTAACTAAGTCTTGACAAATCATTAACTAAGTTATGAAGCATAGAAAACTATCTAAGGCAATTTCTAATTCATTAAACTACATACATCCAATGTATTAGTTTAATAAATCTGTGGTCCAATGACGATCATTGGTTAAATGAGATTCAATCACATCCTGAATACAATATTCATTAAATGGATAAGGATATGTGGTGTGAACTCGTATCAGACCATCCTTTACCATAAGGAATAAGCATCTAATGCTTTTATGATGAAATCTCATAAAACACAGTTCTAAGTTATTTACTTTACCGAATATTTTTCTTAATGTTCATCTTTCATCAATGACACTACTAGTCATATTAAAATATGTAACAATTATTTATACAGAACAAGTAACTATCCAATAGTCACAAGTTCTGATATCAAATATCAAAACAGTCATTAAATAATATTTTAATTAACTAGACGGGAGATCTAGTATCCAATACTTATAGTCGTCGTATTGTGAGAATCAATATTCTCTATACACAACTATACACATCTACTTTCTTTAGCTTTATAATTTGCGTTCAATTTTTCAAAACAATTACAAATAATTTATTAGCAAATTGTGTCAGACACGTGACTTCTAAAAGTCACTAAAGCCAAGAAACGTCATTATAAGATAAACAAATACCTAAGGGGTTTTCTTAATGCCAGTCAAGAATCTCGAGATATGAACTATTCAAGTCAATTCTTACTGCATAAGAAACAATTCTTTCTAAAAAATTATATCCTTAAAAGATATCTATTTAGATTACCTATCGTGACTTAGTAACTAAGTCACAAACCATCTTGATTTTCAAGAAAATCGGAACTACAGTTCCTGATGGTTTCAACTAATCTAACAATATCTAAGTCTACTGTCTTTCTAGAACCTGATCTAGAAAAACACAACCATAAGTAAAGTAAGATAACCTATTTAAGTAATAAGCATGCAGTGGATAAGAAGTATAAATTTATAAACAATATAGAATAAAGGAAAACGAAAGCAACAATTTTCCAAAATATTACACACTGCTTAAGTTATGGATTTTAAATTGAGCAGTGTCTCCCACTACTTTATGTAATACCATAATCCCTAACGGACAATGGGAATTCAATAATTAAATCGAATTCCATAGTGAGAGTAGGATCCCATGTATATATTTCGACTCACAGCTTTGGCACGATCTCGCCTACGTATATTCATTAGGTAGACAACTCTTTGTCAATCACTCACCAATGACTCCTGATTTTGGTCCTGACCGTTTCTCGCTGTGACAGCTTTAGCACGTTCACAGAGAGGCGTATCAAGGCTACACTTGTCAATGTCAAACTCAAGCTACCGATGTAGTCCTGACAGCTTTGGCACGTTCAGGATTTCCACTTTCACTTGAATTTGTCCAGTATCAATATACAACCGATATGGATAATAATTCTATAACCTACACCCTCACAGTTTTGGCACGATCTCGGATGCAGCTATAAAAGAATACCCATAAACCGTACTGACAAGACGGACCAAGAAACATGTATCCAATACACGTTACTTTACAGCCATATTTTAAAAGCGGGGATTTTCCTCTGGAAGCTATAATCTACATCAAATGCAGAATTTTAATCTAAATCATTTTCTAAATATTTCAATTCTACCTTAGAAAATATAACACAATTTAACGATTAAATTTCCGTTACATTTTCATTAACGTAAAACCGAAAAGTAAAGAAACATATCTAGATTGCATGCATGTGCGAACATTAAAATTGGATTAAATATCAAATATTAAGCATGAATAATGTAATGGATGAAGCATCAGACCCGCTCTGATACCATTTTTGTTGGGGTTTTGGGCGATGGGCGCAGCGGAAGCGTGGTTCGGGCGAAATCATAATTTAAAACTTTTTCAAATTACCGAATAAATTATTCAATTTCTAATATGAATAATTTATTCATATTGAATAATTTATTCATATTTCACCTAAACCTATTTATTCGATATCAAATAACGACATAAATTCAATAGAAATTTTACGAAACTTTTACGAAAAACGTTTTTCCGCAAAATACGTTAAAACGTTTTTGACCAAACCAACCACTCGACACTTATGGGGACTGCCCAAGTCAGCCCCAATAGTTTCGGGCCAGTTTATGGGCTGCCCGAACAGTGACAGATTCACTGTTTGGGCAGCCGTCACCCGGTTGACTTAAAAAGTCACCCGGCAACGCCGTGTTTGGCCGTTTTCATTTATTTCAACTCGGAAACACTTTCCGGAAATTATAGTAACTCCCAAAACACATCCATTATATTCATATGACATCAAATTCATCACAAAATTTCCATTTTTAACAAATCTGATCAGGAAACCAAAAATTGCCATTTTCATGCTTTAAATCCAAATTTTCAACATTAATCAAATTAATTACAACACCAAATCAAGTCACCACATATGAACAACCCAAGAAAAATTCTAGGTGTCACAAGAGTGGTCATAATACTCTAGAATAGCAACTCATCAATAATTGATCTATTTGGATACAAATTACACTAATTTCACCCAAATCTACTTCACACATGCAATACAACTTCCACTCCATCATCCACAACCAAAAGCCCTAATTTTTTAGGTTTGAAGGAAACCCTAGAACCTTTCTAAATCATCAAGAAACAAGAAATCAAATTTCTAAGCTTAGGGTTAAGTAGATTACCTTTTAATCATTTGAAATCCCAAACTTTTTTTTCTTGATTTTCCTTCTTTTCTTCATGGATTTTCAAACACAAATTTTGAGACCCATTTTTCTTAGTGTTTTCGGCCATGGAGATGGAATGAGGAAGAAGAAGAAAACAATTTTTTAATGTAAAGACTAAGTGGCCGACTTTAAGGGGCAATATTGTCATTTTGGTGATTAATCAATTAAATCAATTAATTAATTATCAAGCTTTAATCTTGGAAAATCAAATTTGGACAAATTTAGCTTAATAAATTCATGCCATATAAACCAATAATAATTGGACAAATTTCATAACAATTATGAAAAAAGTTTATTAATTAATCATTTAAATATTTAACAATTAAGTATTCAAATAATCAATTAATATTATTATTATATATGTATTTTTATTTACAATAAATAACAAATACATATATTTATGGCATGTGTCAAAATCTCATTTGATGAATAATTAATGTGTATCTAATCGTATTATGTATCAAATATAAATACACAATAATTATTATCGGACAAAATCTCCTAATGCATGTGTTATCGTTTAATCGATTAAACGATCCGAATTAACTCATTTAATCCGGTAAAGTATTATGAATAATTCGTATTATTCATATCGAGTTGCCCAAGTTCTTAACGAATACACTTCATATTATGGGACTCTCTAAGTTTAGGTTTATCCGTCAAGAAATCCAATTTCGTGTCCATAATCCACCCACTCATGGATTACGACGACCACAGATAATCTCATTAAACTATGCAAGTCGAGGTCATTGCATACGTATAATCTATCTGTCATAGGCTATCTGTATTATACGCGAGATATAGATAAATACGTCAAATCCGTTCGGTATAATACAGTCGACTTTCAATTTACGATCTCTAAATAACACTCAGAACTGATTTCCGAAGTTATACCACGGCCATGGATTTACTGGATCGTAAACACGTGTTGGATGCATTTGCCATGTACACAGGACTAACGGATCATATCTTGATACGCACTGGATATCATGAGCATCAGTCCACACCCAACTAACAGACGGAGGTCTGATCTAAATAGATCGGTGACGTGACTGCCATCAAAGTGTGGAGGATAACTCATATATCCCACTGTGGTATCTCAAGTCAAAGGACCACTATGCACGCTCAACTCGAGAAGGTTCCTATTGACGTATGTGTACCATCTATTAAGAAACCTTTAGTGAGTCGTTCAATGTCTTATCAAATAAACACCAACATGTCTATACGAGTCTCCCGAGACTCATGGTTCACTGGGATAAACCATCGGACCAAGTCACAATATACGACATGTACTAGTCTCAGCGGATTTTACTAACCGACCCGTGTTAGTAAATCTTGACCAGGAACTTTATTTAAGGATGTACATCTTATAGTGCGCTTCCCAATGTCAATTACAAACTACGTTGTAACTGAGCATTATATTGTAAATCCTAGGGTCTTTTTCTAATATACACGTATCACTAAACCAGATTTAGTTTCGATATAATCATAATCAGATATCTAATCGTAATTAGATCGAATAAGTGTATAAAAGACAAGGGTGCTACCATTAAATTAAGTAATATTATGGAAAATGGAATTGCTCGTATTTATGAATCGGACATAAATACGATCCGGATTGGCACTCCGAGCACCAAACTTAACATAACATGCTCTAGGATACTTCCCAGACTCCGCATGCATTGCAACTCTGGTCTTTTGCATAATAACATTGTGTCTTCCCTTGCTTTGGCAGTATCTTTAGTCTTTCTCTTCACATCCATCACAATGTTGAACATATTTTTGAATATATTTTTCTCAATGTGCATCATATCGAGATTATGCCTGATCAAATTAGAACTCTAGTACAGTAAATCCCAGAAGATGCTTCTTTTGTTCCACATAGAATTCTTACATGTTTGACAGTTATTAATCTCATCAGTATCAAGTTCAGTTACATTTCTCAACCCTAGCTCATCTATTTGCTACAAGATTTCTTCACGTGTTCTAATTGGTGGTGATGCTGAGAATACAGAATTCCTACAGAAATGAGTTCTGTTATATCTGAATAGATGATTAGGCCGAAGAAAATTATGGTGATTATCAAACTATGAAGTCTTTCGACTACTATGGAGTGATAATACCTGTGTATTCTCCATATAATAAGGACAAGCCAATTTTCCAGATATAGTCTAGCCTGATAACATCGAGTAAACAGAAAAATCACTAATTGTCTACATCAGTGCAGCTCTCAAATTGAAGTTGGGCTTTCTTGATACATCATATGTCTGCACACCCATATCTCACAATAGTTGTAGTTCATCTATCAAAGGCTGGAGGTAAACATCTATATTCTGTTTTAGATTCCGTGGCCTCGAAATAATTAATGATAAGAACATATACTGTTTTCATGCATATCCAAGGTGGAAAATTGTACAAAGTGACTATGACTGGCCTTGAAGAATATTATTGTCCTCATTGACTGAAAGGACGAAAACCACCAATGCACAACCCCAATATAACATTACGACTTTCATATGCAAATGAAGGATGAGTTTGACTAAAATACTCCCATGCCTCTGAGTCAGATGGATGGCACATAATGTCTTCTTCTTGTTCATGCTCATCGTGTCATCTTATGTGCTCGGCTGTTGCCGCTGAAGCATTTAGTCATTGCAACATTGAGGTCAATAAAAAATAATACATCTTCTTATATGATACGTTCTTGTGTTTAGCTGATCCTTTTTTGTTCTTAAATCTGGGTTGAGAACATAATTTACACAATGTCATGGCAATATCATCACCCCTAGATATCATACAACTATTATTACAACAATCATTTTTTTTACAGGCAGCCCAAGGCCCTAAACTAACTTCTTCGTATTGTAAAAGTTAATCACCAACATATTATCTTATAGTAACACTTCTTTAATGAACTACTCAATCATTGAATGCCTTCTCTGACTGATGTTGCTCAGATTTCATATTCAAACATCGAGCTATCGTTGACAACTGTGAATATTTTTCACATCCCGACCATAACTCTGAATCTAAAGAATTCATCATCTTATAAAAATTCTCTGCAAATGAATTAAGGATTCCTCCAGATTCTCTATCTAAAAATTAGACACATCTGTATCAAAAAAATAAGGGTCATCATTAAGAAAACTAGGGCCAACAGCATCATAAACCATTTGGTGATATGGATTTATGGCTTATGTTTCCATCACCATTGATATGTTGTATGTGAACTGCTCGAACAGACTATATGTAAGAGTTTTCTCATGCCGATCCCATAAATAATAATCTGAAACAAATTCTTTTTCACCAGATGTAACTTAACTTCCTCAATTTCTCTAAACTTCCTAAGATGACACAGTTGATTTTGAAAATGAAGAAGATAGTGAGCAGTGAGTCGGGGGAAGGAGAAAGTTGATTTTTATATGCTGAAATTTTATCGACCGAATGGGTTTCGGTAGGTAATAAGCTAATAATGGCGTCAATTTTTGGCGCCCAATTGGGGTTCGGCGCTTTATTTTACCGACCGACATGACTTCGGTCTGTAATTACCTACCAAACTAAACTCGATCGATAAAAAATTCAGATGACCGACCGACATATACGGTCGGTCATAGAAATCTATTTACCGACCAAAATTACGGTCGGTAATACGTCAATAAAAGTTTGGCATCATTAGTTGAGCGCTAAATTGATTTTTAGTGTCTTATTTACCAACCGAATATCGACGGAATAATACGTCGCTAATTGTTCGGTTGATAAAAGGTCAGTATTTGGTCATAAATTTTTTTATTTTTTAATGAATCGGTATTCGATCGGTAAATACTTACCGAAAAAATTCGATCGATAATGTCAGTAGTATTTCAATATTTTCTTATAGTGAGAGATATTTTTGTGGGAACCTTTTTTTTCTCTCCATTAATAAAATCCAGATAATTGGGATCTGAGTTTCGAAAAGAAATAAATATATATAAATGTGAACTCAAAATTTTAATTATAGATAAAAATTAACAAAATCAAGTCAGTTCTGCAGTAAAAACAAAAAGATATTCATTAAAAATAAAAAGATATAAAATCAATTTCAATCAATACAAAAAAATTTATATAATGTATATAAATTTCATTAATTAATAATGTCCAGATTTAATGAAATTCCAACTTTTATATCTGGACATTCTAATTTTTAAGAAATGTTATGTACATATCAAATTTATATAATGTATATAAATTTCATTTCTTAATTAATCCGAATTGATAAGTTGGAATTTCATTAAATCTGGACATTCTAATTTTTATATCTCTAATCCGATTTACAAACCGAGATAAACTCGGTAAAGACCATCCGGATTTATCCGATTTCATTAAGTCAGATTTTGTTGCCATCTCCAGGTGAAATAAATTAGACAACTGTGAAGCACGAAGCCATGATGCAAGCAAATGTTGTGTCATCAAAATGGACAACAAACAGCTAAATCCTCGATGCCATGCAAACACAGTGTAAAAGCTGGGAGCAAAGATTGCATTTGGTGGGTTGTTTTTGGGAGACTGGAAAAGTGGGGACAATGAGATCTCTTGCCTATATCCTCTATCACCATCCCACTGCATTTAAGTACCAAAACTCACTGCATCTTGCATTTATATTGTTATATATATATATTCATATATATTGCTCTCTCCTATCTGCCACTCTACCTCTAGGGTTCTGTCATTTTGCTTGTAAATTACTTTCACATTTCATTTCATTTAATTTACTCACTCTTCAAACAAAAATAACAATAGTAATCTATTCATTATGTTCATATTTGTTGGTTTTAAGCGGTTTTGATATGATATTATCAATTAATTAATATATGATATAATAAATTGTATCAACCTATAATAATTATAATTTGATTATTTAATAATATTTACACCAATGTATATCGAAATAGTATTAAATTGTTGTATGATTGATATGGAAAAAAAGACAATTCATCAAAAAAACAAATTATAAAAGGGTAAATTGATGTGTATAATAGGGTTGATCTTTTGACCCGTCCGGTTTCGTCCCAACGGAATCCTGTTTCATTTAGGGTTTAAGGTTTATAATTGAGACCACGATCCGTGATAATTTTTGTCCCGTTGTCAGGATTTCACGAGACGGTTTGAGATTTTTATAAAATGGGATGGAATCGAATATATTTTTGTCCCATTTTATATAACCGAGACAGGATTTGCCAAATCCCGTCTCGACCCAATAGGTTGCCAACCCTAGTATGTATTTGTGTGTGTATATATATATATGCCTTTACTATGATTATTAAATTATTATAAGGTTGACTAGAAGAAGCGTTTGAAGGTTAGACAGAGTAGAAAGATCTGGACCGTACAAAAAGTTAGTAAACTGAGATAATCATGATTATGACAATAAGCATGCCACGTCGGAGTAAACCAAAACCACAAAACACATTACATGTTGGGTTCGTGCTTCACGGTCCACACTCTCTCTCTTCCGACCATCGCGGGCTTATATGGAGATTGGGCCCACAATTTCATTTTCTCTCTGTTTGCCAACTACCTCTTGTTCCTTCTAGTCCTCTCCACTTGTATGGAATTTTTTAGGAAATTTTTAATTAAATTCTTATTTTCGTGAGAGAAAAATAATCCAATAAAAAGCACACAATCTTGGAAAATCTGATCTCCCCAAATGCAAACAGAAAACAACAACGATCACGGAATCTTAATAATGCAATTATGTATGTAATCCATCTAATAATAATCCTGGAGAGTTACTAATTGCCAGTGCCTCGTTGGCCATTGCCATATCTATGAACTTTTGCCTGGAGAGAATTTGTTTTTTTTTAAAAAAAAAAAAAAACAAATATTAGAAATCACATCGCCATGTATAGATTAATCTTTAAAAGTCAACTTGACATGAGAGGGTGCCCGTGGATTGATAGTAATTCTAGGAAAAAAATAAACCACTACATTCCATCACACTTCATAATCTCATCACTCACACATACTAGATTTTTTACTAATCCAACAAATCGCGACCTAATATTATAATACCAACATCATCGTTGTGATGCACGATTCTAACTGGGAGGTATTATGTTAACTTTGATAGCAATTATTGCGAATAGAATTTATTTTTAAAAACCATCAGGAAATGAGAGGAAGCCCAAAGATTAACAAACAACTAATTAATTGCATACTTACCTATGACAAATGAACTACAACAACTACCCTATTTTATAAAAATCTTGAATCTGTGCTCCAAATTCTCTCATGACTTGTGAAGCCACTACTACAAAAAACGCTTTTAATGATAGTTATAAAATGAAAAATATGACGGTTTTTCAACCGTCATCTTAAGCGGCATCATTAAACCCGTAACATTTAATGATAGTTCTTATAAAAAATCGTCATATTTTGTCATATTTAATGATGATTTTAATAAGAAAACGTTACTAATTTTCATAAATTATGAATTTGTCCTATTTAATGACGGTTTTAACAAGAAAATCATCACATGATTCTAATCAACATTTCTTATAACCTGCGTATTTATACTGGTAGAAGGCCCTTTAATACTATCGTCATCATGTAGAAACCAACTTGTATAAGTTTAATCGATTCCGAAGATAAATAAATGAGTTTTATCTCAGAAACAGTCTGGTGATTCACATTCTCATATTTCATACAAGGGCAACATATGTTATCCAAATTTCTAGCATGTCCAAAAGCAAAATTTTGATCTTTTATTAGATAACATCCAAGATTTATCCATATTTTATACTCCAAAATAATAAAGGAACTTGAGAGAAAATAATTAAACAAGCAAATATGCAATCAAGTGTAAACAACAATTAAAAATCACAATTTTCATATCCAAATCTCAATATAATATGCAACCAATTAAGTGGAAACAATAACTTCAAATCATCATTTCAACTCCATATATCTCAAAATTAAACCAACCACTACACATGTTTTTAACCACATAAACCTCTAAATTTTTAACTCCAAAATCACATATTTTTAACTTCACATCTAAAAAACACAAACACTACACATATAACAACCACCACAAAATCAAAAAGCTATTATCTCAAAAGTATATATTTTAACTCATATTTGAAGTAAAGTGAAGAAACTATAAATCTAATTTGAAGCTAATTAAATAGATTAAAGAATTTGTACCTTGTAAACTCAAAAATGTAAATTTTGCTGAGTTGGAGCCGCAACTGCACTACAGTTGCTATATTTTTTTGGGGCACAGTTTTAGTTTCTATTATATTTTTACAGTTGGCGATCGTTTTATTTGTGGACAGAAAGATGACGGCTATTAATAAATAACCGTCATATTTTATCGCAGACAAAAATGACGGTTTTTTTATTAAACCATCATATTTTGTTAAGGAAAAAAGATGACAATTTTTTTTATTAAAAACATTCATCTTTTTGCAGAAATTGTGCACAAAAAATATAATGATTATTGTTGACGGCTGATTTTGGTCTCTTGGCAATATTGAAATATTACTTCCGAGACAATCCTTCCTCAATAGTGAATTTGTTTGTTAAGGGGAACCAAAAGCAAATTTAGCAAAAGAAAGATAAATAGACCAATCAACAAAGAGATTTAACATGGTTGGGCGGATCAGATCCCACCTACGTCCACGAGCACAAAAACGAATGTACTTTATTACTGAGATATGCTTCTCTGATATCTCTTGTGTTTACAAGTCTGATCATAATGATATTGATATTGATTCCGATGCCCCTTACGCACACTCTACCCTCCTATTTATAATAGTGTAGAAATCAGATTTCTTCTCCTATAAGAATTTCCTAGTTGAGACAATTTTCTTTTCCCATAAGGATTCCTAATTTAAAACTATTTTCACTTCTTTTATCCTATTAGGACACTAACTCATCAGTTTACCCCATGAAAGTATGATAGTTTGTCATCTTATTCGTAAGAGTAGGGTATCTTATC
This sequence comes from Zanthoxylum bungeanum, assembly GCA_019454045.1. Taxonomy (NCBI): domain Eukaryota; kingdom Viridiplantae; phylum Streptophyta; class Magnoliopsida; order Sapindales; family Rutaceae; genus Zanthoxylum; species Zanthoxylum bungeanum. The sequence continues at coordinate 180,559 of SKCR01043267.1, read as the reverse complement.
TTCCGGAGCATGTCTTGCCACATGCTCGGTCTTCATGAGGTCGGTCATAATGGTCCTTTGAGCTGAGAATGTTGCTACCGATCTGATAATGCTCGGTCATCCGAACCAAAGTGGTCGGTCACCTATCATCAAGTGTTCGGTCTCTACTTGTTGGCTTTATAACTCTCATGTGCTCGGGTCGACATTAATGATTTCGACCGAGAAGGAAATTACCTTTTTACCCCTGTCGTACTCCTTAAATAACATAGATCCTTGAAAAAACACCATCAACATCTGTCCCATAGTTCTCGGTAACAACGAGTTTGCGAGTTTGATGCGGGAACTATAAAAAAAGATGGGTGTGTCGATGAATCCGTCGGTGGTCACTCCAGGAACCGCAGAGAAAAATGCATTGGCTGCAAATCTGGTCATTCCTGCCACCCTCATGTGCTCAGTCAACGAGGATCCCGATATCTACCCGTGGAGAAAATGCTTTTGCCCTTATGCTGATGACGATCGACTCGGTGGGACGTAACCCGACCCCGAGCTGAGAAAAACATTTGGCTCTGGGGGAATGTCACCTCCCCAGACCAATAGAGGGCCGATCATGGGGGAGATACTCCGATCCCATGCCGATGATAAGTCTCTCGGTGGGACGTATCCCGACCCCGAGCTGAAGAAAGACTTGGCTCTGGGGGAATATACATCCCCAGTCCAAAGAAGCCGACTCGGTGGGACATAACCCGACCCCGAGCTGAAATAAAGACTTGGCTCTGGGGGAATGTTACATCCCCAGTCCAAAGAAGCCAACTCGGTGGGACGTAACCCGACCCTGAGCTAAAAGAAAGACTTGGCTCTGGGGGAATGTTACATCCCCAGTCCAAGAAGCCGACTCGATGGGACGTAACCCGACCCCGAGCTGAAAGAAAGACTTAGCTCTGGAGGAATGTGACATCCCCAGTCCAAAGAAGCTGACTCGGTGGGACGTAACCCGACCCCGAGCTAAAAAGAAAGACATGGCTCTGGGGGAATGTCACATCCCCAGTCCAAAGAAGCCGACTCGGTGGAACGTAACCCGACCCCGAGCTGAAAGAAAGACTTGGCTCTGGGGGAATGTTACATCCCCAGTCCAAAGAAGCCGACTCGGTGGGACGTAACCCGACCCCGAGCTGAAACAAACATCGATCTCGGCGGTACAAGAGCAGACCCGAGCTGGAAAGAAACATCGGTCTCGGCGGTACAAGAGCAGGCCCGACCTGGAAAGAAACATCGGTCTCGGCGGTACAAGAGCAGGCCCGAGCCGGAAAGAAACATCGGTCTCGACGGTACAAGAGCAGACCCGAGCCGGAAAGAAAATCGCTCTCGGCGGTACAAGAGCAGACCCGAAGCCGGAAAGAAACAAGTGGCCTCGGCGGAACAAATCCAGCCCCGAGCCGATTAACCAAGTGGCCTCGGCGGAACGAATCCAGCCCCGAGCCGATTAATCCTTGGGACTTATTCAGAAGGGAAGTGAATCAACCTTGAATCCCTATTAGATTTGGCATGGGCGTCCTCTTGCCAAACCTAATGAAAACAAAACAAAACTTTGGAAAATAAAAATCAAAAAGCGGGGGTGATTACTTAACATTTTCCCAAAGCAAAAACATTAAAGTGTAAACAACAGCACAGATTCTTTAAAACAACGTCCTGTCCGAGGTTTCCAAAACATAATTCTGAATCTTTCAATTCAGAGTCCCGTGAACCAGGATTTGGATCAAAGAGCGTTTAGAATGGTAAGGGCACATCCTCTATACTTCAGGTCACCATGGAGCCTGTGTACTATTTGAGGGCTCCTCCTTACAATGCTGGAGCAAGCATACGCTACGAGTGCACAATCCCTCCCTGTGCTATACTTCTCTCGGATCCGAATGATCAAAGAAATATGGATCAAAAAGTGTCTGAAACATTAATGGCATATTCCTTCTTATGCTCGGTAACACTGGAGCAAGCAAACGCTACGGGGGTATCATCCCTCCCCGTGCTATGCTTCTCACGGATCCAAATGATCAAATAGGTAAGGATCAAAGAGTGTCCGAAACATTAAGGGTACGCTCCTCCTTATGTTCGGTAACACTAGAGCAAACAAACGCTACGGGGGTATCATCTCTCCCCGTGCTATGCTTCTCACATATCCAAATGATCAAATATGTAAGGATCAAATAGTGTCCGAAACATTAAGGGTACGCTCCTCCTAATGTTCGGTAACACTGGAGCAAGCAAACGCTACGGGGGTATCATCCATCCACGTGTTATGCTTCTCACGGATCCATTGGGCAGGCAAAACAGACGGGAATACAATCTCTCTTGTCACAATTCCCAGATCGGCCATCCATGTAATTGAACATGTCTCCACCAGACCGGCCAAATCCAGAACCCCCTGGACTGGAACGACCAAATCATGTATCACCATATCCACGATCTCTCATACCCATGACGTTGAACATGTCTCCACCTCATTCAACAACGATCCTTGGGAGTTCAGTAAATCTGCATCCAATATCTTGCCCAATACCATTGACTTGCATGTGTTGCTGATCAGTGTAGATAACGATTGCACTTCCTTTCTTTCCAGCACGACCAGTTCGACCCGTTCGATGAGCAAAAATATCATAAGTTTTTGGAAGCTCATAGTGAATTATCAGATCAACATTAGGACATCAAGCCCACGTGCAGCAACATCAGTAGCAATCAGTATATTAAAACTTCCATTTCGGAATGCTGAAAGGGTCTTTTCCCTCTGGCTTTGCGAGATATCCCCATGCAAAGGTTCACAATTAAAGCTTCTACAACCCAAAGAACTCGCCTAAACGGTCAGCATCACGTTTCATTTCAGTGAAGACAATGCATTTTCCACTTTTTTGCATGTTCTGTTATCAGTTTGCCAATAATTGATGATTTTTCATACATGCTTGTTGCAATTGAATAGAGGGAAATTCCATCCGCTAGCTTTTGATCAGAATCTCTCTGACGATCTTGTGGCAACCTGTCCAAGATGACTTCAACATCTTCAGCAAAGTTAACACTAAGCATATGATCAGCTTCATCGAGAACTACAAACTGAACCTCCGATAAGTTGAGAGCATTGCGCTTAATCAAACCAATAACACGACCAGGTGCCCCAACAACCACATCAACACTATGGTGAAGATCCCCCATTTGACTATGAATTGGAGTCCCACCGTAAACACAAATATTATCCAAGCTGGGCGCAGACTCATGGAATTCCTTCTCAACTTGCTTTGCAAGTTTTCTTGTCGGAGCCAATACCAAGCATAGAGGATTTCTCCCATTTTCCATGTTTCTCATTGAATTTGATGATTTTATCAAGAATTGGAATCCCAAAAGCTAGGGTTTTTCCGGTTCCAGTTTTGGCTCGACCAATCATGTCATGATCTTGCATAGCCGGTTCCAAAACAGCTCTGGGTATCGGGAAAAACTTCGTTATGCCCTTACCGGCCAACGCCGACACAATATTTTGAGAAACCCCAAGCATTGAAATCTCAAGCTCTTCATCTTTATTACCCATATCATATGCGGCGTGATCATCTTCAGCCGACTGAGCACACTGCCATGCCACAGACGACTTAAAATCCAACGACCGAGATTTCACGTGGATTTCCCTCGTCCCCGCTGAAAATATCGACTTGATTATCCTGTCATAATGGGAGATAACGGCGCTTGATTTCGCCGTTAAGTGGCCTTGCAAAATGGATTCAACAGAGGTCAAGGCGGCCGTGAGGGCCCGCTTTGAAGTTAGTAGTGACGAAGATCTTTTGGATTCGCCTCTTCTATCCTTTCCAATCTGTCCATCATGGATTTCAAAACGGTTTGATTTTCCTCCCTATCTTTCCTCATATTTTCCTTCATTCTCTCCATCCATTCTGCTGTTGAACTCCCTGCCGACCGGTGATTTCCACCTTCTGCCATCGTCTTACTACGCGAGCTGCTTTTCGTTGAGTTTCCCACAGACGGCGCTAACTGTTGACGGCTGATTTTGGTCTCAGGGCAATATTGGAATATTACTCCCGAGACAATCCTCCCTCAATAGTGAATTTGTTTTGTTAAGGGGGGAACCAAAAGTAAATTTAGCAAAAGATAGATAAATACACCAATCAACAAAGAGATTTAACGTGGTTCGGCGGATCAGATCTCACCTACGTCCACGGGCACAAAACGAATGATACTTTTATTACTGAGATATGCTTCTCTGATATCTCTTGTGTTTACAAGTCTGATCGTAATGATCTTGATCTTGATTCTGATCCTGATTCTGATCATGATTCTCATGCCCCTTACGCACACTCTACCCTCCTATTTATAATAGTGTAGAAATCAGATTCCTTCTCCTACAAGAATTTCCTAGTTGAGACAATTTTCTTTTCCCATAAGGATTCCTAATTTAAAACTACTTTCACTTCCTTTATCCTATTAGGACACTAACTTATCAGTTTACCCCATGAAAGTAGGACAACTTGTCATCTTATTCGTAAGAGTAGGGTATCTTATCTTCCGGAACATGTCTTGCCACATGCTCGGTCTTCATGAGGTCGATCATAATGGTCCTTTGAGCTGAGAATGTTGCTACCGATCTGATAATGCTCGGTCATCCGAACCAAAGTGGTCGGTCACCTATCATCAAGTGTTCGGTCTCTACCAGTTGGCTTTATAACTCTCATGTGCTCGGGTCGGCATTAATGATTTCGACCGAGAAGGGAATTACCCTTTTTACCTCTGCTGTACTCCTTAAATAACATATGTCCTGAAAACACCATCAACAGTTATTATAAATAACCGTATTTTTACTAAAAATCATCATCTTTTTGCTCGAATTTTATGATTTTATTAAAATAAAACCGTCATAGTATCTCTGAGTATTCAATGACGATTATATAACAAAACCGTCATTAAATATTTGGAGAAATAATGTTGGTTATTTTTACAAACCGTCATTGTTACTCGCTTAGCATAATTTATGAAAGTTATTTATTTAAACCGTCATAGTTTTTTTTTTTAAATGTCGATTTTTAAATTAACCGTCATAAATTTTTCGTTATCTTATTGGATTCTGTAGTAATGAGCTAACTAATTTAAGTAGTGGAATCAAAATTTTACACCATAACACAAAAACCATAAACATGAGGTGGTCCTATAACACAAGAAAGGTCCTTATTTTATTTTATTTTGGCTTGGCCGACATAGTTTTTTACTATATGTTTGGCTCAATTAATTTAGTTAATCTCGGTAAATACTAAATACAATATTAATATCTAGTGAACGGTATTGCTTAAAATACAATAAACTGTCACATTGTTATTGGATAGAATTCACAACTTCAATACTATTATGTAAGTATTAGAAGCTATATATCTGTATCATTTCTATATTTTCCAAATGTTTCCTGAACGAATATTATGAGAGAGACAATATTGTTAATGATATGTTAGCAAAACTTATCACATTAAACATTCTCACAAGATGTTAGTTAGATATAATATAAACAAATTAATATTAAAATTAAACACTGATAATGTTAGTTCGATAACCACAGTATCAATAATTAAAATACCAAAATATTTTATCGCGGAATGGGTGCCTCATTATTCTAATAATAGAGAGGGCGTGCGGAGTGCCCAAGGCCCTAAATTCACTGTCAATAATTTATGAATTATGACGTAAATACAAAATCTGAAGTGTTAGATATATGAAGTTGATGTACTTGTTGCTATTTAATTAATGTTGCATGGAATAATAAGAAAATGATATTTTGGCTAACGTGAAGGAGATGAGAGCAGCCCACAGAATACCCCAGGTTGGTAGATACTCTGAACAATAGAGATACAGCCAGCTTCCCCCAGCCGATTGAAATAAATTGTAATATAAAAAGTATTGGGATTTAGTGATGAGATGTGTTAAGTTTTTCATAACAAAAACGATAAATACACACTCGTATATTCAAACAGTATCACTATTTATATGAATAGTGTCAGTTACTTTTCATATAAATAATGGTACTGTTCATATAAACAGTATCATCGTGTAAAATAGGTGTACTCTATCAATGTTGTTTCCTATCAATTTTGTCCAGAAAAATATCTCATATTGACTGAACATTAACAAAAAGCAACCATCAATTCTTATAGTTGAATTTCAACATGGTATCATAATCAAATTTATGCATGAGTGGGCTTACAATATCTACTCATATGACACGAATTGGGTAAAAGACCGACATGCACGTGAGGGGAGTGTCGAGTAAAATATCTCACATCAGTTGAAAAGTGATCTTAGTCTATGAATATGTATAAGGCAACCTTCAACTCTCAAGTTAGTTTTTGGGTTAAGTTAGGCAAATGATTTTTAACATCTTCTACCATGCGTACAGCTTTAATTACAATGCATGATTAAAATTAAACAGATCAAGGTGGAAGAATGATAATTTCTTTATAATTTTGATGTCTTTGGGTTTAATTGAACTTTCGTCAAACTTCAAAAGTGGAATAACGATAATTTCCCTATAACTTCAATTGAAAATTGATACACGTCGATTTTCGGATTTGATTGAATTTTCGACAAATTTCTAATGGAAAAATGATAACTTTCCTTTCCTCGTATACTGTTAAAAAAAAGGACATAGATTATTCCAATCTAAGCCATCTTTTTTTAACTATATACTACCAGAACTTATCTTCGTCTTCACGTATCTATTTCGTTAATTAACTCGGAGATATCTTTAACCCTATATGTTTTTTAATAACATTTCTCATCAGACTTCTAATAATAATAATTTCATGGTTAAATCGTTCATACTTTTTAAAATACAATTTAGTTCCTATACAACTGTATACAATTTAGCTTACTTTGTGCTGTGGTATCTATACATATAATTATGTTAAAATCTCTTATTGTTATTTTTTTTAATTACAATTCTACAGATATACAATCTGAAATCTACTGGGATATTCAATACATATAATTATCGCACACCCAGACATCTACGTCTACTAAGAGACGAGCCCTAACCGGAAATATAACCGGAAATATCTACTTCCACTCAAATAATCGGGGAAAAATCTACTCTCAAATCCCAATTTTTGGGATTGAAGACAAGAGTCCCAGCAGAGTCCATGGTGGGACACGAACACATTTTCTCCCCTTTGGGGGAGAACATGTGTTACCACTGGGCCATGAGCCCCAGTGGCAAAAATCTCTTATTTACTTGCGGGAGAGTGATATAATCACTACAAAAATTATACCCTTTAGCGTCGAAATAAATCGACGCCAAAAATCATATTTTCGACACAAAATATTATTAGCGTCGAAATAATCAGACGCAAAAAATGGATGTTGAAATGTCGACGAGAATAATTTTTAGCGTCGAATTAAATAATTGCGACGCTAAAGACTGTATTTGGCGTCCAATTTTTTTCGACGCTAAATTAAATTTTCTGACGCTATAGGTTATATTTGACGACGAAATAAGTCGACGCTAAAAGTTTAACTTTTAGCGTCGAAACATTTCGACGCTAGAGTATATTAAAAAAGTAATATCTGTATACTTACTGCGGCGATTTTCTTGTAACTATTAGCGTCGAAATGTTCGACGCCAAAAGCAATCTTTTGGCGTCGACTATTTCGACGCTAATAGTTAAAAAAATTTATTTTTTTTAAAAAATTATTAATTTACTTCTTTTTAGTCTAAAATAATTGATTTAATATTTAATTTAATTGAAAAAAATTTCTGATTAATAACAGAATACGAAATATTATAATAATTATTATATTCAATTTTTTTTTAGAAAAAACATATTATATTAAAACTATTTGTTCAAAATATTTATACAAAACCAAATATAAAATTTATTGCTGCTGTGATGGGGGGACGCTCGAGCTCGATGCACCCTGACTGATTGAGGCCTTCAACATCTGACGGAAAACCATCATTTGATGTTCGAGATGCTCCATCTTCTTCTCGTGGTCCACCTTGACCTGTTGTAGCTCGTTCTTAGTCTGCTTCAGCTCGTCTCGGGTGGTGGCTAACTCGTCTCGAAGAGAGGCATTTTCTGAATTAACAGTACTGCGTGCAGATGAAGCCACTTAGTCGACGCTAAATGTCTTGTTTTTGGCGTCAACTAGTAGTTTTGACGCTAAAAGTATAACATTTAGCGCCAAAAATTATTGAAATAGTAAAATAATTTAGCGTCGAATATTTTTCGACGCTATAAGTGTACTTTTAGCGTCGATAACAGTTTTCGACGACAAAAGTTGAATATTTGACGTCGAAAATTATTTTCATCGCTAAAAGCCTGATATTTGGTGTCGAATTTTAATTACGACGCTAAAAGTGATTTTAGCGTCGAAATTTATTTCGACGCTAAATGTTTGGACACTAAAAGCCATAATTCTTGTAGTGAATTTACATGTGCCAAAAACAAAAAATTAAAAAAAAAAGATCTGTATATTATTAGTAGTATTAAGCGACAGTTTATAGAGAAAGCAAATATTTGTACTACAACATCTTGGTGTTGATTTATAAAGCATAACCAAACGAGACATTTAAAAAAATAGGATTAGAATTCAGTGATGAATTGAGTTTGTATTAAATATTGAATTTATAGTCAAAAAATACGTAGAATCCATGTAGGATCTGAAATTCCCTATAAGTAATAGCGACAAACAATCTCTATACCCAAGAGGGGGGTGAATTGGGTTATTGCTATAAATGCGGAATTAATAAATCTTTACCGATTTTTAGCTCTTATTACCAAATTGACACTTAGGCTAATTTTCTCTATTCCAATTAATAACCTATATGCAAGTTTTCTATTCAATAATCATAAATATAAATAAACTTGCAATATGTAAAAGTATAGGGAAAGAGAATATGACACCGAGATTTATAGTGGTTCGGCCAAACGTGCCTACGACCACTCCCCCAAGCCTCGCTTGAAGATTTCCACTAGAATCGAGTTTCCGTGGTTCACTCGCAACCAAGAGTTTTCCGCAAAAGTGTACTCCAAACCTTTTACAACTTTGAGTTTTGTTCGTAGGCTTACGCACAAACCTTTACAACTACCCAACAGATGAGATTTCACAACCACAAGTGTTTTTGTAAGAGAAAATTTAAAAACATACTTGAGCACTCACAAATATAATAAGATTGTGTAAGTTGCAAACCCAAGTGATCTAAGCTCACTAAATGATATGAAGGTGAGTGTGTGAGCTTGAGAGTGTTTGAGATTAAGAAGGTTTAAGACAATCTTATTTTTGCCTTAGAGAATGTATGAAGATGTATTATGATGTCTCAAACCCAAGCAAATGAGTTGAGGTTCATTTATATAGAAAATGAAGAGCAGTCCCAACTTTCTGCTGAGACCGGTATGGTCACCGGTATGTAGACATGTATGCCGGTATGGGTTTCCAACGGATACTAACGGCTATATTACCGTTGAACAAGTATACATTAGGCTGATATGCTAACCGGTATGAATACTGGTATGGTTTGGCCCGGTTCCAGAATGTATGAAAAAATTCATCTCTGACCAGTATGATGACCGGTATGTAACCGGTATGCCTATCTAGACCGGTATGGTGACCGGTATGTCTGTCTCAGCAAGTTTCTGATGACCAGTCCATCATGACAGCACTCAGTATTTTGGCCATAACTTGCTCTAGAAAATTCCAAATCATGATCCGTAAATTTCTATATAAACTAGACACATAGATATATCTTTTGTAACAATTTAAACTTCAAAAACATTAAGATGATTTTTATGGAATTTTTATAATGTGACATGTATGCAGAAAACGCACATCTGAACATGTTGTAGTAAAATGGCTCTAGCAAGAGTTCTATGTATCAGAATTGTGTTCCGTTTGAACCGTAGAAAACTAGAGACACATATCTATCTACCGGTATATTATTGGATGTTTAATTCTACCGTTTGCTAGTTTTTGGAAGATCATTTACTGATGCACTTGTGCAAGAAGTTCATTTTGGTGTAAATAAAGTGCATATGATTCTTTTAGCATTCTAAGCCATTTTAAATGCAAGTGATGCAAAATGTATGATTCCTAAGAGCTTTAGATCATTTGAATAAACTCACTTACAATTATATTTATCTCTTAATCATTATCTTGATCTTCATCTTGTTTGGCTCTTGCTTCTTTGTTCTCTTGATCATCTTATAACTCATTTTAGCTATTCATCAACATTTTGACTTCATTATCATCTTTTTGTAATGTCCTGTTAAAGCACGTCGAATTCTTCACTCTCGTTGCATCATCAAAATCCATTACGCGACTGTGTCGCTAAGAATCTCCCCTTTTTTTTTTATGATGGTAACCTCTTAAAACTTGTGAGCTTCTATGAGTCCAAATGTTGACGATTTTTCTCCCCCTCAATGTGTGATTGTCTTAAAAATAACTCTATAAGACTTAGACAAACACATTAGTACATTTACTCCCCCTTAATCCAAGGGTGAGGGTAAAACAAGTTTTAATCTCATTTCTAATGATTTCTCCCACTTTGACATTATCAAAAAGTGGAGAAGTAAAATTTAAATCTAAATGAGATACCAATTACATATGTGCATTAAATAATGATGCCAAAATTTAAAAATATGCACATTTGGCATTTTCCCCTTTTTGCCATAAGATGTAAAATTCATTCATAAAATAATTTTCAAAAGATAGATTCCAATGAATACTGTTTGAAATATAATATCATCTTACGCATGATTTCTCCCCAAATTTGATACCAATTAAAATAAATCAATGCATTTCATGATACCAATAGATAAATAATCAAAAATCCATGCTTTTCATTATACCAAAAGAAACTTATGTCAATATACATGCATTTCATTTTTATTCAAAATATGTTACATGGCAAAGGCATTTTCAATGCAAATACCCAAGTAATCACATATATGTAATCTAACTCAATAAATACAATGTGATACTTAATTGATATGAAAAAAAGGTTTAAATGTATGATTAAGGCATTAAAGGATATCAAATGAACAATTGATACCAATAGAAGTTTGAATACTTGCCTAATCATTTTGTATGCTTCAAAACATTTATATCAATTTAAAAATATGCATACATACACACTTTATAGGAAACGATACCAATGTTTCCGTGAATACGGATTTTACCTATTACCGTTGCGATTCCTCATTTCTTTGAGCCTTTGGGATCAATTTGTATTTCTCTTTAAGATTCATTCCCAAAGCTCCCCATACAAATTTATCAATTACACTTTGTTACCTTAACTTTCTTGGGTCCATTGGGGTTAATTTTGATTCCTTGAGGAATCCATGCATTTTTAATCACCTTCTTGTTCATGCATTCAAAAATTTTATGTCATTTTTCATTACATGCATGACATGTGACATTTTCATTGATATCATTTTTAACATGAGAATCGGATGCCTTAACAAAATAATTTCTCAAAAATTTTCTCTTAATGTAAGGCCTATATCCCAATCCTTCACTTTTAAATGCACATTTTTGGGATCCAATTAGCATATCAAAATTTTTCTGTCCCAATGTGAATTTACTAAGTATGGTTTGCAAATCTATAATCTTAGTGTTTAATAAAAAAATTTCATTTAACATAGATTCGCAATCGCATGTTTTTGAGCTAGATGACATATTAGATATGACATTTTCAAGTTCTAGCTTTTTAATCTTTAAACATGTATTTTTATCATTTAAACATGCTATTTCATTTTCATGTTTGGCTTTTAAGCATATAATCTTATTATCTAAAACATAAAATTTATCCATACAACATGCATGATCATTTTTAAGTGTAGCATGCTCATTTTTGACCAATTTTAATTTCATCTTAAGCACATCACATAATTATTTTAATCCATTAAAGGCATTAAGTAAATCATCATAGTCTTGAGAATTGTGTACCTCTTCTCCTTCGCTTTCTTTTTCTTTTTCATTTTGAAAGAAGAAATCCTCATCCTCGATGACCATGAATACTAGGTTTGTTCTTTCTTTGGCTTGGACCTTTTCCTCCTCGGATGAGCTAGAATCGCTATCACTCCAAGTTGAAGTTGCTTTCATTGCCTTTTTCTTTGATTTTCCTTTCATTTTCCTCAGTGAGAAATCCATAGCTATATGACCCGGTTTGTTGCATTCATAACAAATAATTTTTTTGTTCTTCCGCGATCCTTTTTCTTCTTTCTTATCATCCGCTTTTGATTTTCCCTTTTGCTTTACGGATTTGAGGAGCTTCTTGAAGTTCTTGTTTATTTGAGCTAACTCATCATCACTATCACTATCACTTGAGCTTGAGTCGTATCTTCTTCTTGCTTTTAATGCCATCGATCTTGATCTCCAATTCATATTCAAGCAATTTACCGACTAAATCGTCAATCTTCAAGGTATTCATGTCGTTTGCTTCTTTGATGGAGGCGGTATAGCTTCTATATTCTTTAGGGAGTGATCTCAAGATTTTATTCACTTGATCGGATGGCCCAATGACTTTTCCCAAGGCGCCCAAATGATTGATGATGACCGTAAACCTTGAAATCATATGATCAATTTCTTTCCCGGATTCCATTTTAAAGTTGTCCAATTCGCACATGTACCGGTTGATCTTTGATTCCTTTACTTGGCTTGTGCCCTCGATGATCATTTCCAAAGACTTCCACAAATCATATGCGTTTCCACACTCCGGAAGTTTATTTATTTGATCCCGATCAATGGCACATAGAAGTTGGTTGAGTGCCTTAGCATTTTGTGAGGCTTGCTTTAAATCCTCACTATCCCATTCTAAACCTGGCTTCGGAATCTCAACCCCATTGGTATCTTTTTTCGTTAGTCCTTTTGCACCTCGTGTGATAACCAAATAAGATTGCAGATCAACGGCAAGGAGATAATTCAACATTCTCATCTTCCAATAGTTGTAGTCTGTTCCGGTGTAAAACGAAGGTCTAGTCGTTGAAAATCCTTCGGTAAGATTTGATGAGTGGCTTGTAGATGCCATGATCTATTCTCGGACGGTTACGTCTTGTAGAGAAAACCTCGCTTTGATACCAACTGAAATTCCCTACAAGCAATAGCGACAATCAATCTCTATACCCAAGAGGGGGGTGAATTGGGTTATTGTTATAAATGCGGAATTAATAAATCTTTACCGATTTTTAGCTTTTATTACCAAATTGACACTTAGGCAAATTTTCTCTATTCCAATTAATAACCTATATGCAAGTTTTCTATTCAATAATCATAAACATAAATAAACTTGCAATATGTAAAAGTATAGGGAAAGAGAATATGACACCGAGATTTATAGTGGTTCACACTCCCCCAAGCCTCGCTTGAAGATTTCCACTAGAATCGAGTTTTTGTGGTTCACTCGCAACCAAGAGTTTTCCGCAAAGGTGCACTCCGAACCTTTTACAACTTTGAGTTTTGTTCGTAGGCTTACTCACAAACCTTTACAACTATCCAACGGATGAAATTTCACAACCACAAGTGTTTTTGTATGAGAAGATTTTAAAACATACTTGGGCACTCACAAATATAATGAAGATTGTGTAAGTTGCAAACTCAAGTGATCTAAGCTCACTAAATGATATAAAGATGAGTGTGTGAGCTTGAAAGTGTTTGAGATTAAGAAGGTTTAAGACACTCTTATTTTTACCTTAGAGAATGTATGAAGATGTATTATGATGTCTCTAACCAAGGCAAATGAGTTGGGGTTCATTTATATAGAAAATGAAGAGCAGTCCCAACTTTCTGCTGAGATCGGTATGGTCACCGGTATGTAGACCGGTATGCCGGTCTGGGTTTCCAACAGATACTAACGGCTATATTACCGTTAAACAAGTATACATTAGGCCGGTATGCTAACCGATATGAATACTAGTATGGTTTGGCCCGGTTCCAGAATGTATGAAAAAATTCAGCTCTGACAGGTATGATGACCGATATGTAACCGGTATGCCTGTCTAGACCGGTATGGGACCGGTATGGTGACCGGTATGCCTGTCTCAGCAAGTTTCTGATGACCAGTCCATCATGACAGCACTCGGTATTTTGGCCATAACTTGCTCTATAAAATTCTAAAGCATGATCCGTAAATTTATATATAAACTAGACACATAGATCTATCTTCTGTAAAAATATCAGCTTCAAAAACATTAGGATGAATTTTATGGAATTTTTATAATGTGACATTTATGCAGAAAACGCATATCTGAACATGTTGTAGTAAAATGGCTCTAGCAAAAGTTCTATATATCCGAATTGTGTTCCGTTTGAACCGTAGAAAACTAGAGACACATATCTATCTACCGATATATTATTGGATGTTTAATTCAACCGTTTGCTAGTTTTTGGAAGATTATTTACCGATGCACTTGTGCAAGAAGTTCATTTTGGTGCAAATAAAGTGCAGATGATTCTTTTAGCATTCTAAGCCATTTTAAATGCAAGTGATGCAAAATGTATGATTCCTAAGAGCTTTAGATCATTTGAATAAACTCACTTACAATTAGATTTAGCTCTTAATCATTATCTTGGTCTTCATCTTGTTTGGCTCTTGCTTCTTTGTTCTCTTGATCATCTTATAACTTATTTTATCTCTTCATCAACATTTTGACTTCATTATCATCTTTTTGTAATGTCCTGTTAAAGCACGTCGAAGTCTTCACTCTCGTTGCATCATCAAAATCCATTACGCGACTGTGTCACTAACAGGATCGACATTAGATAAAACTTTGACAATTAATTTAATACTTAACACAAACTCAACTCACATAATATTTTTCTTTATAAAAATAGAAATTGAGCGTAGATGTTGAAAGTCCGTTAAGGAGTTGAGCTGCCCGATTTTTTGAAGATCTAAAAGAATTTATGAAAGTAACTTATCAAATACAGTTTTATCATCTCATTATTTATCAAATCACGTTACCAAACATATAATTAGGATAGATTAACATAATGGGACTTAATTATGTTGTTAAAGAATAATAAATAAATACTAACTAAGGTTAGCGCGCGAAATCTGAGAACCGTGGCCAGTTAATTAACTGTACAGCATTCATGACTACCGAAGTACCTTTAACGATAAAACTAATAAATTTGTTAGGAGATAGATACTAGACAGAGAGATTGGCCCTTTTTTCATTCCTTTTTTGTATTTTTTTTATATTATAATCTTTTATAAGCCCTACTCTGTTTCTGTTTCTTACATCTCGAAAATATTTCCTCTCTATTTTTCTTGTGCAGTGAGCTCTCAAAACCAAACCAAGAGCTACTCTCTATTTATTCTTATATAAATAAATACCCACTTCATCTTTCTTTGCCTTTTTTATTTTTGAGGTTTGTTGCTCTGTTTCTTGTTGTTGTGTTAGAGTCTTAGAGACAATGTCGGCTTACAAAGACAAGGATCCTCGTATCAACGGTATCAAAGATCATATTCGTGTTGTTCCCAATTTTCCTAAACCAGGTTGTTAATTTTGCTCTCTGTTTTTTTTTTTGCCCCGATAGCCTGGTTTGTGTCTCTTTGCGTGTGTGTGTTTCTTTGTAATGCTTTCAAAAAATCTTTTATTTTTGTCGTTTGGTTGGTGAGAAAATAAAGGTCATGCAGGAAATGAAGTGGGAAAATCTTTTGGCCGTCCATATTAAAATTTTTCTTTTGAAATCTTAGAATTACAAAAAGCGTCCTGGTTTTAAAGTTCAATACACGTGGTTCACTTAATTAACAGAGATTTCTTTTCCCTTATGAATCTGCACAAGTCTCAAAGACTAAATTTTCTTTCTTCTTTGAATGTAATTCCAAGCAAAGAATTTCTGTATGCATTGATATATGAACTTTTAATGGGTTTTAAGTACTAATTTTATTTTTTGGAAATTTTTTATTAAAAAATGGCAGGTATTATGTTTCAAGACATCACCACTCTGTTACTGAAACCCAAAGAATTCAAGGACACGATTGATATGTTCGTAGAGCGCTACAAAGATAAGAATATTTCAGTTGTTGCAGGTAAAATTATAAACATAAAAGCTATGATTTGATTCATTTTCTTTTAGTTTTGTTTTTCTTGAGATGTTGAAAGATTTGATCCATGGCTTCAGAAATAACATTTTTACCATTTTGATTAGCTTCAAAATGTTGGGGGTCAATACTACTTGCAAGAAAGTAGCATATACAGTAAAAGCAAATATATTTATATGTGTATGTATAGAGCCCTCATACAATTGCTCAAGTTTCTGGTGGGTATCTTTTTGGATGCTTTTTGAGGGATTATGAAAATATTGATGTAACTGTTTTTTTTTTTTTTTTTTTTTTTTTGGCATAAGAGTTATTTCATGTTTGACTATTTCTTTGTTAGTGGGATGTACAATTGATTGCTCTTTGTTAAGTTTCTCTCTTTCTTTGAGCGGTTCATATTAACTCACTTTCTTGCTTATTTTGTTGCGGGCATTCGCTCGGGTCCGATTTATGGTGGTTGGTGATGGATGTCCACCTTCTTGAATGTGGACCCTTAATATGATGTGGGTTTTGATTGGGCAATTTTCTTTTTCGGGTTTCATTATGATGTGGATGTGGGTTTCCACATTTCACTGTTGATTAAGTTTTATTTTCTTTTTCTGTACTCTTTCTCTGTAACTACGCCATAGCTTTTTAGGTCCATAATTCTTAGTCTTTTTTTCACTTTTTTTCTTTTTCTTTTTTTGGTTGAGTTTCAACTTGTGTGTCACTTTGATAGGTTCTTTGTTGCTCTTCTTATCATGTGTCATGCTGAAAGTCAGGTCCCTTTTAGAAACTTTAGTTTTTACGGTCTTTGAAATGGAATGTAGTATAGTGGCATTTGTTATCATGGTGTTTCATTTGATTGATTACTTTTTCTTTTTGATGTACGTACCCGAATGTGTTGTCTTGCACTTTCACTTTATAATATATCCAAATGTACTACTATTACTCCCACAATCTTGAGAGAAGTTGTCAAAGTTTAATGATCTCATCATTGAGGGGGACTTGGTCTTTT
This sequence comes from Zanthoxylum bungeanum, assembly GCA_019454045.1. Classification (NCBI taxonomy): domain Eukaryota; kingdom Viridiplantae; phylum Streptophyta; class Magnoliopsida; order Sapindales; family Rutaceae; genus Zanthoxylum; species Zanthoxylum bungeanum. The sequence goes on along the minus strand of SKCR01043267.1, from coordinate 163,520 downwards.
TTGTTATATTTCAATCAAAAGAAACTTGGTGAGAATTTACTACAAATGTTGTTTGTCCTAGTGAGGATTTATTATAAATGTTGTTTGTCCTATTGTGTGCGCTTTAGAATCTGTCACTTTATTTGCTTATGTTTGACATATATTGTCTTCTTTTGTTTATGAGAACATTTATGCATGATACTCACCTAAAACATGAAAAGAAATGGCTTTTTCGAGGATTAGCATCGCTATCTCAGTTTACCTGATGTTGATCGTAACAGTGGATTTCATATGCTCGCAGGGATTGTGTTTCCTTGATCATTACAAAACACATTTTATTGAGTAAACACAGGAGAATGTTGCTCTTAGCCACCGTCTAATCTAAATCTTGCTTGTCTAATTTAAAATAATCATGTCGGTTGCTGATTTACCTTGATCAATCTCATTTCTTTGTTTGGTTTACATACTTTTCACTATTTTCTTTGTTGCTTTTGTTGGCAGGTGAAAGATTCCTGAATTGTGTCATTTATCTTTGGTGTTTGCTTGAATTTTCCTTTGTTTATTATGAAGTATTGAGATTCTTGATGCATGCTTCATCATAGTTTTTGAGAGTGGCCCTACTTGGAGTTGTATCTTGCTTAATTAAATATTAAGATATTTATGTAATTTTGGATTCATAAGGAGGCAGTACCATTTTTTTGCACATGTATACGAATGTTATTTCATCTTGATGACTTTTATTTGTTTTGCGATGATTGGCTCAAGTTATAAAATGTTATATCATTTTCTTTTCTGTTATTGAATATTGTAATCTTTGTGCTGTATGTTTCATTTAATTAAACCACACTTTAAATCTTATTTGCTCCGGGTTCTGAAATGTAAATGTATACTTGTATTCAGGGATAGAAGCCCGAGGATTTATATTCGGTCCCCCCATTGCATTGGCAATAGGAGCTAAATTTGTTCCTCTGAGGAAACCAAAGAAGTTACCTGGTAATGTTAAATCATCTGGAGCGATATGCTATATATAAATTTTGAGCACGTTTGCATTATTTCTTTAGTTTTTATTTTTTTTCTTCAGGTGGTCTAATATAATAGATAGTTTCCACTTCATATAATGTTCTTCCTAGTAAATGTCATTTGATCTATCGAATTGTCATTTCTTTATCCAGTTGATGCTGCATAGTACAGAATTTATACAATTAATGCTGATATGTGTAGTGTTTAATTGGACCTACATTCAAGTGATGCCTTGACCACACTGCTTACAGCAGCCTTGAAGTGATAACTAGCCTTGAATTATTTATTATTTTTTGCTTGCACAATACTCTTTTGAGAGTTTTGTTCACGCATTTACGACATGATTATTATTAACCAAAAAGATGCATGAAGTCACATGCTTATCATACTGGCTTGTTCAGTGAATTGGTATCGTCTTTCCAGGGTGGATTGGTACGCCCATATTGCAATACAAAATTATAAATTATGTTCCTTTATCCCTTAAATTTTTATTATCTTAATAGAAACTTTCTCATTGTCCTCTTTTTGACAGCAAGGTGATGCTTGTGCTTTCACTATCAGCTCGTTTCCAAATTATATTCCTTATGTGTTTTTTCAGTTGTTCCTAAAATGATCGCTATGCTTTGTTGTTTCTGTTGACTACAATATTCCCATATGAGATTCAATCATTTATAAATTCTTGAAATCACCTGCCAATGTAATGATTATATGCACAACTTCATTCATTTGATCTGTTTACAAACTTTGAATTTTTGGATACTTAATGAATACCTAGTACTCTATTCAGGCAAAGTTATTTCGGAAGAGTACATTCTGGAATATGGAAGAGATTGTCTTGAGATGCATGTTGGAGCAGTTGAACCTGGTGAACGTGCTTTGGTGGTTGATGATCTGATTGCCACTGGTGGCACCCTCTGTGCGGCTATTAATTTACTTGGTAAATGTTAATCATCCAATTGATAAATCGTGATTTGAGAGTCCTTGAGACATTCATTTTACCTGAAGAAACTAAGTGTTCATTCTATGGAGAATTTATGGAAAATTACATTTGTTGACAGTCTTATTTTTTCTTGATAAATAACAAAGAACAAATCCCCATTAGATTCCAACCAAGATTCTGTATTAACAATCAATGGTTGAGATATGAAGTTGTTGGCATTTGAACTATTACATTTACACCATCTATTCACTCATCTAAAGTATGATGTAATGCAAATGTTAAGGTTCTGGCTTATACATGTGCTTATAGAAGTTCACAATTCTATCATTGTCTCATAAGATTTCTTTGTGAACATTGTTTATATTTTTATGCTGGTTAGCCATTTAATTATTTTTTTTTTAACTATGTTATCTCAGAACGTGTCGAAGCAGAAGTGGTTGAATGTGCATGTGTAATTGAAATACCAGATCTAAAGGTGTGTTTATATTGCTAAGTTTCATCCTCTTTTAGATTATCAAAAGCCAAAAGGATTCTTCGGTTATTATGCTGTTATGAACTTCCAATTTTACAGCATGATAGTACATTGGAAAGCAGCCTACGTCCAATTTTATCCGACAGCACGATTTTGATTTTAGTATACTTGGCCATTTGAGATCTCTTGATTGATGAATCTAAGTTTGGTTGCATGCTTAATAAGTTTAAGCTCTTTTCAGTGATTCAATTATTTTGTATGTTGCAGGGTCGCGAGCGTTTGAATGACAAGCCATTGTATGTACTTGTGGAGTCCCGTTGATCTTTAAAGATGTTGCAATTATCCTGCAGTGGGGCAGCATGACGAAATGTACATTAGAGGTTGATTATTGCCTTCCTCTAATCATGAATATGTTTCCGATTTTATCCCATTGGTTTTCATTTTTAGTGAATTTTGACGAAACTTGATGATTTGAGACCCTTGTGTTTACTTAGTAGCAATAGAAACAATGAAGTTATGCTGAGGGCTAGATTTGAGAAATGCCGGTAGAGCATTCCCTTTCTTGTTTTTAAAGATGAATTTATGCAACCTGTATGTGTTAAGCCCTTCAGAATAGCATTATGGCCTTTCAATTGCAGAATTTACTTATTGGCTTCAATTTGCTCACATATTGAGTTTGATACTAATCTCGTTTTGGATGCTGCTTCGAAGTAGGATGTGATTTTCTTGGTTGTGTAACTAGTCCAGGCACAAAAACGCCGTATTTTAAGAGATGTTTTCTTCCTTTTGGTAGAACTGCGAAATTTAGAATGGAGTTTGTTGAATTTGGTTTGTGAATGAATTAAAACAACTGAACTAAGACTTACTTGTTTTTGGGCATCCGATCCCGGATTTCATTGGTCTGCGAGTTCTTTGTCTTTTTTTTTTTTACTTTGATTCGATAATTCAAGATATTCTTTTTGAGTGGATGATATAAAAAGATCTGGTTCGTTTTTTCCGGTTAGAATTTTCTTACCATTTCCATGAAAATTGAAAAGAAGTAATTTGATTGGTATGATCCATGATTTCCTTCTATATGCATTAAAAAATAGCACAAATTCGAGAAAGAACCAAAGCTCCAGGTTTGATATAGGACAACTTAATCTTCTTCATTCATTCCCATCCAATCAAAAACTATTCTTTTTTAGTTGGATGGGTCAATTTCTTCATCTCGATGAATTGCAAGATAAAATGGGTCTCTCTTATTAATTACATCAATTTTTTTATAATAATCGGACCCAATCTTAGTATTTTGATTACTGCTAGTACCAATATCCATATCAACTTAGGCTTCAATATTGACCTTATTTCAAAGATAAAAAGTAAGAATTCTCCAATCAAAATATTTTCTATACAAGAATTTTTGCATATCCATAATATCATCTTCTCCTAGATAATCATTGATAAGAATACCTCCCAACATAGCAAATAATTTTCCTTTCTTTATATTGTAATTATATAATACTATTCTTTATTATTTACTTGGTCTTGTAATCTATCAATATATGATTTTTCGTTATCCTCATAATTAATCAATTTATATGCTAAAAGATCATATCTATACTGTTTTTTAAAATTCGATTTTTAATTACATAATGAGTCTGCTTCAAAAAATGTTATTTTTCCCAATGAGTTAATCCGTTTTTCCATATGAATCTCTTTTCCACAGTGTTGCTCGGCTTTATTTCATCATTCTTATCATACTAATCCAGCCTATATAATCCGAGAGAAATCATATTGAGAATGATCGCTTAACCCGTTTTTCCATGATTCATTTCAAAATTCAAAAAAGGTTTATGCCTTAAATGGTAATTAATAATTCCGTGATTTTCAAAATAAAAATCATTTATTTCGTTCTTAAGAAATAGAGAAGTTACATGATATTGAAGAACATGTCTTAAATTAGAAAAGTTAAAAATTGGAGCTTTTAGCAATTTGTAAAATACATACGCTTGGGATTGTGAAAAAGATGATAAATTACAAGAAATCTTTGAATTCTTATTACTAATCTTCCAAAGTGATTTTTTGACAGTCGAAATAAGTGAATTCTATTTTGATTTGTTTTATGTGTTATTTCCGGATTTTCTTCATTATTGTGGATGTCTTTCTCAATAATTTTCATTTTTTTCTTATTGATTCACTAAAAGGTTTTGCATTGATTCTTGGAATAGTAAAGGTAGATAGAAAAAAAAATTATGTATAGCTTTTCAATAAAAAAATCTAAATAAAAATAGGATTTACGGGTTAATCGAGTATTTCTTTTTTTTTTTTGAATTCCTGCCAAATATTTTTTTGATGGGTCTAATATTTTAGCAGAATAAGTTCTTTTGTTCGAACTAATATTTGTTTCTTGAGTTCGTGATACTTTTTTATTTTCTTTTGTAATTTTATATATTTGATTTAGTATTCTGCTTGTTTTATTTTCAGATTTTTCATTTTTTCGGTCTGGGAGAAATTGGTCAATCCATAGATGGAATTTCAATAGACGATTCGTGAATCTTCTGATTACTGAGTATCGAATTTTTTTAAATTTTACCCAATTCATCGATTTTTCTCAAATTTATTTTTAAAAGTTCTTTTATTTTTCCTATTTTGAAACCCCTTAAAACTATAAAAGACTTAGTTTTCAATTTTATAATTTTTTTAGTTCCTTAAAAATGAGTTCAAAAAATGAATGTCGTTGTCAGGGAAAACCAAATGGCATTTTAGTTCCAATCCCAAAGTCGTTAAAAAATAAAAATCAGCTTCACGTTTTGCATCTTTATGAGGGGATTGTATCTTATATCTGTGCCAGGGTTTCAGGCGAAAAGAGAATAATATCTTTATCTAAATACCTTATATTAACCATTTTTTTGGAAATTTTGTTTCAGAAAAATTAACACCACTATAAGTGAATTTAACATAAATTTCCCGACTCTAGTCCTTAAAATCCTCCGACCACTCGAGATCTTGGAATAATAGTATGCAAACCATATATGAAGGTAACAAAATATATTTTGTACGAATCGATTGAATTACTAACATAGAGCTTCTTAATACTCGATTAAGGAAATGCTTATCCCAGCCCTCTACTTTTTTTATATGTACCTTTTCTTGTCTTGTGTATCTTTCTTTTTTAGGTTTTTTATTTTTATTTTTTATCTAATTTTCTTGGCCTTTCGTTTGTATAATCAGAAAGTTTTTGGTCATTATCTTTCCACTTCTAATTTCTAAAAATTACTTTCATTAGCCCGGAAATATCAAAAGACAAATAAAAGGGTTTGTCTATTCTGTCCAAAAAAAGGAATGGGCATTTACTTGAACTGGTTTATAAATAAAAGTTTTACATCTTTGTGCGTGCATGGAACCCTTGATTATATATCAATGAAAATCTGATTTTTCTAAATAACGTGGCAAGTCACATCCTCTTTTGTCTGGTGATCAACAAAAATCACTAAACGTTCTTTTCGTGAACGAAATGCATGCTCCCCTCTTACATTTATTTGTATTCTCCTAGCTCTTGGTATAAGTTATCAATCATTTGACCATCGGGGAACTCTTTTACTAATTTCTTTTATCGAATTTTTTCTAATTTTTTTTTATCATTGGGATCGGTTATAACTGCATCGACTAAAAATTTTAAAATTTAGATTCATGCATCTGAATCAATTTATTCTCATTCGTGTTATGTAAATAAAGACCCTACTTCTTCTCTTGAAAATGATTTTCAATTAACTCGGTCTATTGTTTGTTCAAATTCGTCATAATCATTAGTAAGAATGATATTGTGAATCTTATTTATGTAAAACATTCCTATCTTATTTTTTATATAAGTTTTCTTTAGGATTGCAGATGAAAATAATTTTTGGATTCTTCCACGATAAGGTTCATGTAATAAAGGATCATATATTGTAGGAAAGTATTTTTTTAGTCTTATCATTGTACAATTGAGTCTTTTTCGAGAATATTCAAAAAAAAAGATCCTTTATCTAAAACTTCGATTCTATTTCTAAAGTTCCTGGTTAAGTTCTTCCTTTTTTGATTATTAGTGTAATTCTAATGTGTAAAAAATTCATCAGAGGATAAATTTGTTGTTATGAAAAAAGAAATTTTTTTGTTATCATTTCCAAAAAAATTGATAGAATTATTGGATTCGTAAAAGAGATATTTTCTTTTCCATTACTTCGACATGTATAAAAAAATCATGTGATGTTGCGATATTTTATATCGTATCGCAAATGTACGGTGTCAAGTTTTAGTAAAGATGAGTGAAAGAGTGTCGAACCCACATGGATTGTGTTCAACTCACACTAAGTACTATAATTGATAAACTTAACTTAATTTAGAAGCAATTTAATATAAACTAATTAAAGCTAAGATAAATAAATAAGATATGAGGATAAACCAAGACACGAGAGATTCTAGATTCTGATTTCACCTAACTATCCCAAATATATTTGTCATGCCACTCAATCTTTATTCAACTGTATTATTTATAAGTCGAGAATCCTAAAGTTTTCCACTCTCTCTCCCGAGAAATAGTGAAAAAATTATTAATTACCGATTTCGATATCCCTATAAAAATATAGTAATCAACAATTCATTACGTTCTGTGATTCTTTGTTAACGACTTTAAAGGAACTATAGATTCTCCCGAACTCTAGAAAACTCCTAGGTTATATTCTCTAGATCCTATTCAAAATCTCTATCTCCCGAGTGATAGATTCTAAACATGAATCATCTCAATTTGTGGCCAACAAACAAGAAGTATTAAACACAAGAGAATACCAATAAACTTAAATAAAACTTCGTAACAATTAAATTGACAATCAATACATAGGTTCAAGTATTAGTTACATCATCCTCTAGAATAATGGAGTTAGTTCATGACTAAAGATAAAAACAATGACGATAGGGTCATGAACATGATGGACATCATTAGAGTTTAAAGAAGAGAACTAGATGATAAAACCCGAATTGAATCCCTTCATCTTCGGACGTCACCGCATTCATCTCCTCTTGTCGTTCTTCAATCCTCCTCTATAGATCTCTCTAAAATATGTGTTTTTGAGTGTTTTGTGTATTAGCCTCCTCTTTTAGGGTTTTGGATGAGCTTATGTATTTATAAGAAAGTCTTGGAGTCCTTGTGCATGTAAAACCCTAAAAATTGATGTTTATGGGAGTCTGCGCAACTCCGCGGCACCGAAAAATGGCGTCGCGTCGCCCAACTCATAAGATATTTGTATGGCATTCACTGAAGGGGCACCGCGATACCAAAAGTTGGGCACCGCGGCGCCGGTCACTTTTCTGGCGTTCTAATTTCTGCGCTTTTCGCTCTTCTCGCGTGTTTCCAATACGTCTGTAAGGTACCAAAATAAGTCAATTTGCTCCAAGATCGATGTCCTAATGCTTCCTACAAATAAAACATAAAACAAACTACAAATACATTAAATGATACAGAATCTAATAAGATAATAAGTTAAGAATGCAATAATAAGTGGGTATAAATCACACTTATCAAACACCCCCAAACTTAAGATTTTGCTAGTCCCGAGCAAAATACAAAATAAAAACTAAATAAATAAATTTAACAAAATTAACTAGGCCATTTTCGTAAGGATCACGATTGCATTTAGCATATGCAACAAGCATTTAAACCCCTAGACGACTCTAGTGAATGAGTTACAGTCTCGTGAAGGCTTACAGAGATGACACCCTGTGGGAACACAGAAACTGGGCGACGCATGCTGTCCCGGGCTCGCGGCCCGGTTGAGAGTACGGAGTAGCCACGAGGGACTAAACCGGAGAATAATGGAGTCGCCATCCGGTGTGAACCGGGAAAATGAGATTTAAGGCCGCACTCACCCCTCGCAAGGGAAGACCTTAAATCCTTGGGTTCGGAATGGCCCCTTACTCATGCCACTTGTAATGAAAAGATTTATGTAATAATTTAATCAGGCTTAAGTAGCACTTATTTCCAAGAGTATCATACTTCTAAATTCACATGTACAAAATAAAACTTACACATATATTTCACATCTAAGATTGCATGCTTGGAAGTACATCAAAGGAACGAAAAATATACAACTTCATTGGCATATTATATTCAAGAAAACACAAGCACACATACTAACCACACAAGCACACATGTGAGCACCTTCTCAAGTGGTACGTGAACTGTATCCCAAGTACAGACCGTACTACCATCCATTCGGAATCGGCTACGGAATTTATGTCTGGGTTTCCATCCGATATACCACAAGAAATGATACTCAAATGTTATAATGACATAAGTATATGAATTGTAATACATTAAACACATTGTATTCATACATGTGGGGATAACTACTAGGAAAACTATGTATGCAATCTAATGAAAAGGACTCAGTTCAGTGGGTGCGCGTTCGCGTAACGTTTGAAAATGCGTTCGAACGGTAAACAGAAGGTTTATGTTCGTGTAGCGTTCGAGAACGCGTTCGAACGGAACCAGACCTGATGCATGATAAGACTAAGAAAGTGTGTGTGCGTTCACGTAGCGTTCGAGAACGCGTTCGAACGGTAAACAGAAGGTTCGCGTTCGTATAGCGTTCGAGAACGCGTTCGAACGGAACCATACCTGATGCATTATGAGACTAAGAAAGTGCGTGTGCGTTCGCGTAGCGTTCGAGAACGCGTTCGAACGGTAAAGAGAAGGTTCGCGTTCGTGTAGAGTTTGAGAACGCGTTCGAACGGAACCAGACCTGATGCATGCAACATAAAGAATAAAGGCAACAATGTCAAGCTCGGTATGTCCGATTAAACGTATCTTGCATTCAATCGAACACACATCAACCGGCGCGGTAAAGCATCGTGGTAAAGGGCTTTAACCCCTCCCCGTAGGGGATCTTTCATTCCACTTACTAAGCCCATGCGCTCGATTGAATCATGCATACAAAGAATTAAAAGCAATAATATTAAACGTAGTATGCCCGATTGAACGTGTCTTGCATTCCACCGAACACACGTCAACCGGCGCGGAAAAACATCGTGGTAAAGGGCTTTAACCCCTCCCCGTAGGGATATTTCATTCCACTTACTAAGCCCATGCGCTCGATTGAATCATGCATACAAGAATTAAAAGCAATAATATCAAACGTAGTATGCCCGATTGAACGTGTTCTTTCATTCAACCGAACACACATCAACCGGAGCGGCGAAGCATCGTGGTAAAGGGCTTTAACCCCTCCCCATAGGGGATATTTCATTCCACTTACTAAGCCCATGCGCTCGATTGAATCATACATAAATAAACAACATGCAGAATTCAAGTGACGAAAAATAAATAAATAAATCAAAGCAACATGAAACAAAAGAATGTGCTGTTTATTCAAGCGGTACGTGTAGTTGTATCCCAAGTACAGACCGCACTACCGTCCATTCGGATTCGGCTATGGAATTTACGTCTGGGTTTCCATCCTATATACCACAAGAGACGACACTCTTTCATTCATCCAATACCCACAACACGCATCATACACACACAAGATTCAACAAATAATTAAAATACAGTCAAAATAAATAGAAAAAATCAAATAAAAATGAGTGTGGAAAGTACCATAAGGTCTAACCTTTTTGCCAACTTTCGGGCTTGCGTTTCACGGACGTCGGAAGGGTAACAGCTCCTCAACTTCTCCGGTTCACTGGTTTAGCGTCCTAGCTCACTGTTTTGCTGTTTTCTTGCCGTTCGGTCTCCGTTCTGCTGCTGTTCGGTCTCCGTTCTGCTGCTGTTCGGTCTCTGCTTTGCTACTCACTGTTCAGGTCACCTGTTTTGACATTTCAACGAACTGTTTCGAGTGTTTTTCGTGGTTTTTTTAGTGTAGTTTTGTGTGGTTATTTCAAGGATTATAAGTGCAGTTTATGTTACTGTTTTAAGGGATTTTAGGGACTGTTTTGGGAGTGGTTTGGGCTACTGTTTGGAGGTATATTTTCGGTGATGGAGGGCTGCTGTATGGGGAGATTTTCGGTGATGGGTAGAGGTTTAGGAGGGTGCTGTTTTCGGTTATGGAGTGGAGGAGATGATGGGAATGGTTTGTGTTCTTCTGGTTGCTATTGCCGTGAGTGGCTAAGGCTCTTTGTGTTATGATTTTTCTGTGAGTTATCTGTATGAGCTAGCGGATGCATGTCTTGGTTAGAGTTTTTTATATAGAGAAGGGCTAGGGCTTCACCTTGTCTCACAAGGAAGGGATTTTGGCATTAAAGAGAGATATGATTTGGTGTTAGACAAGGAAAGTAAGGGATTTGATGGGGGACAAAATTTGGCTAGATTAGGAATGCAAAATATTTAATCTGTTATGATTGATTTTAATTAGGCATGGCATCTTTTTTAATTTAGTATGTGATTTGTTTAGTTAGGAAGTTAATATATTTGATTTATCTTTATTAGGTATGATTATATTTTATGTTTTATTTAATTGGTAAATGGTTTAAATATTTTATTTAATTCAATGTTTAATTTAATTAAATTGGGATGTGTTTTATGGGCTTTGGGGGGCTAATTGGGCTGGGGTGCGAGGCTAGCAGCAAAACCAGAAACACCGACGCCGTTCGAACGCCAATTCGAACGCTACACGAACGTCCGCAATCTGCCTGACGTTCGAATGAAGTAACGAACGCAGCACTAACGAAGACAGTGAACTTGTGAGATGAACTTGATGACGTACTTATTCTGAATTTCCCCTTCCGACCTCCGTTTCCCCGCAATATCCTTAGCTAAAAAGGTAGTGCCTCCAACTGAGACTCATCATCGGGTTTCACATGCGAAAATACAATGCCTACAGTCGCCCCCACTTTGATGGGACTTGTGCAGTGTGTGACTTTGAACAATCCTATCAAAGTTATGCAATGCATTTTCACTTACCTGGCTCGGCTGCTGCCTCGAGCTGAGTTGGTTGTTGCAGCGGACCTCGATCATGGGACGCGTCCCGATAATTGCAACCGACAACGGGGGTACCACCTCGACCCAATACCGCTGACAATAGGGACCTCACCCCGAACTGATGATGTAGTGGGCACCTCGACCCTGGGTACCTCGACCCGGAACTACAACTGACAACGGGGGCACCTCGAACCTGGGCACCTCGACCCAACACCGCTGACTATAGGGACCTCGCCCTCGAACTGATGATTAGTGGGTACCTCGACCCTGGCACCTCGACCCGGAACTACAACTGACACGGGGGCACCTCGACCCAACACCGCTGACTATAGGGACCTCGCCCTCGAACTGATGATGTAGTGGGTACCTCGACCCTGGGCACCTCGACCCGGAACTACAACTGACAACGGGGGCACCTCGACCCTGGGCACCTCGATCCAACCGCTGCTATAGGGACCTCGCCCTCGAACTGATGATGTAGTGGGTACCTCGACCCTGGGCACTCGACTCGGACTACAACTGACAACGGGGGCTCGCCCTCAAGTTGATATGGGCATCACACCTCGAACTAATGATTTAGTGGGTACCTCGACCCTGGGCACCTCGACCCGGAACTACAACTGACAACGGGGGCACTCGACCCTGGGCACCTCGACCCAACACCGCTGACTATATAGACCTCGCCCTCGAACTGATGATGTAGTGGGTACCTCGACCCTGGGCACCTCGACCCGGAACTACAACTGACAATGGGGGCACCTCGACCCTGGGCACCTCGACCCAATACCACTGACATAGGGACCTCACCCTCGAACTGATGATGTAGTGGGCACCTCGACCCTGGGGACCTCGACCCGGAACTACAACTGACCGGGGGCACCTCGACCCTGGGCACCTCGACCCAACACCGCTGACTATAGGGACCTCGCCCTCGAACTGATGATGTAGTGGGTACCTCGACCCTGGGCACCTCGACCCGGAACTACAACTGACAACGGGGGCACCTCGACCCAACACCGCTGACTATAGGGACCTCGCCCTCGAACTGATGATGTAGTGGGTACCTCGACCCTGGCACCTCGACCCAATACCGCTGACTATAGGGACCTCGCCCTCGAACTGATGATGTAGTGGGTACCTCGACCCTGGGCAGCTCGACCCGGAACTACAACTGACAACGGGGGCCTCGCCCTCAAGTTGATATGGGCCTCGCCCTCGAGCCGACATGATATGGGCCTCGCCCCCAAGCTGATATGGGCCTCGCCCATTGGGACTCATCCCAAAAATTGAAATTGCGCTGACGCTGCTTGGCTCATTTCTGCCGCTTTCTCCTTTCTTCGAACTGCGAACACAAAACGAAAACAAACACGAAGAGATGCAATGTTACGTGTATGCATGAATGATTTTTTTATTCCGTTGGGTTAGGTCTTCTGCTAATTCTCGTGGTGACTGCTCGGTCTTCTCTCCCTCAGGCAAAGTATTGCTTCATCTGTCTACGTTGATCGGCTCGGTGAACTCGTTCCCCTCCAAGTCTAATAGCTTCACTGCTCAATTTCCCATTACCTTTTGTACTATGTAAGGTCCTTCCCAGTTGGTCTAAATTTTCCTCTTGGATCTGTCGTCGACGGCCTCGACTTGCTTAAGTACCAAATCACCCTTTCTGATCTTGGTAGGACGCACTTTCTTGTTGAATGCCCGAGCTAGTCTCTTCTGATACAACTGCATGTGATGCAAAGACTTCGTTCTCTTCTCATCCAATAGTGCTAACTGATCAAACCTCTGTGCGGCCCAATCATGTTCCGGTAATTCTGCCTCTGCTAATACCCTCATAGACTTTATTTCCACTTCTACTGGCAATACTGCTTCCATTCCATAGACCAAAGAGTAAGGTGTGACCCCTGTTGCTGTTCTTACTGATGTTCTGTACCCCCACAAAGCATACGGTAATTTCTCTCGGCCCAATCTCTGTAATTTTCTGTCATCTTGGCTAGAATCGTCTTTATAGTCTTGTTGGCTGTCTCAACTGCCCCATTTGCCTGCGGCCTGTACGGCGACGACTTGTGGTGGCCTATCCCATACCTCTGTAACATTTCCTTCGTCTCTCCTTGAAACTGGACCCTGTTTCTGTCACTACATGATGCGGCATACCATACCGAAAATGAGGTTCCGAGCTATAAACTTTGCCATCTGCTTTGCTGTAACATTACAGAATGATTCGGCTTCCACCCACTTCAAGAAGTAATCTACTACCACTACTATGAAGCGATGCCCATTTGATACATTCGGTCAAATTTCCCCAATCATATCAATCCCCCATGCTGAGAAAGGCCACGGCTCTGACAACCCGTGCAATTCTGTGTGCGGTAAGTGATTCAAATTACCATGTGTTTGATAGTCATGACAGTGCTTCACCATCTTCGCGCAATCTGTTTCCATGGTTGACCAATAAAAACCTTGTCTCACTATCTTGCGGGACAGATTCAACCCGTTCATGTACGGACCACATACCCCGGCGTGTATTTCTTCCATTACATGCTGAGCTTCTTCTTTTCTCAAACACTTCAACTGAATACCATTTGCCTGCCTCTTGTACAGTTCCCCTTTCAAAATCACATACTGGGAAGCTAACTTCTGAATGGCTATTCTGTCTTTTCTGCCTGCCCCTTCGGGAGTTCACCATGTTCCAGATACCTCTGAATGTCATAATACCAAGGTTTACCGTCGTCGACCTCAACTTCCAGAATTCTTTCTATCTCATAAACAGGTTTGCTTGCTGTCGTCAGTATCAACGGTCTCATCACTAACTTTTCTGGATTTTCCCAAGTCGCTGCTAGTGTAGCCAATGCATCTGCCATCTGATTCTCTTCTCTCGGTAAGTGCTGAAACTTACACTCGGGGATAACCTGTGCCAATTTTCTGAGGTGAAATAGGTAAGGCTTCAACCGTTCTTCCTTCAATTCCCATTCTCCTCGCATCTGCTGGACTACCAACATAGAATCTCCGTATACTTCCACACTCTCGGCCTTCAAGGCTATCAATGTTGTCAAACCAAAAACACATGCTTCATACTCGGCCATGTTATTAGTCACTCTGAATGTCAACCTCTTGGCTAAAGGCAAAGTCTCTCCCTCGGGGGTCACTATCACGATCCCAATTCCGGCTCCCTTGTAATTCACTGCTCCGTCAAAAAACATCTTCCATCTATGAACTGTTATCGCTTGGATCTCTTCATCTGGAAATTCAAACTTATACTGATCCCCCTCAACAGGTTGTAATGCCAGAAACTCTGCTACTGCTCGCCCTTCGATCACTTTGGAGATGAGATACTCAATGTCAAACTCTGTCAACAATACCAACCATCTGCCCAATTTTCCCACTAGTGAAGACACCGAATGAAGATATTTCAGAGGATTCTCCTTTGCCACCACCTGGATCTTGTAAGATTGGAATAATGCCGCAACTTTCTGGAAGCTCATACCACTGCAAGACAGATCTTCTCAACCTCCTGATATCGAGCCTCATACGGGAGCATCTTCTTACTCAGATAGTAAACGACATGTTCTACCCCTGTCTCATCTGCCTGTACCATCATTGCCCCCAGTGCTTCTGATTCTATAGCCAAATACAATATCAAAGGTCTGCCCGGTCTCGGAGGTTTTAATACAGGTGGCTTTACCAAGTACTCTCTGATTCTGTCGAAGGCTGTCTGACACTGTTCATTCCATCTCACTGGCTGATCTTTTCTCAACAGTTTGAAGATAGGCTCACATACCGATGTCAACTTGGCAATGAACCGACTGATGTACTGAATCTTCCCCAAGAATGCTCTGACTTTTTTTTCTATCTTCGGTGCAGGCAAATCTGTGATTGCCTTGATCTTTTCGGAGTCTACCTCTATTCCGCCCATTCCCACTGTATGACCAAGCAATTCCCTGATGTCACCCCCAAACACACATTTCTTGGGATTTAGCCGCAGGTTGTATCTGTCAACTCTCTGAAGAAACCTTTCCAGTGCTTCAATATGCCCAACCTTGTTCTGATTTCACCATCATGTCATCCACCACACCTCAATCTTTTTGCGCATCAAGTCATGGAAAAGTGTAGTGGCCATCCGCTGATAAGTAGCTCCCGCATTCTTAAGCCCAAACGGCATTACCTTGTAACAATAAGTACCCCACTCGGTAACAAATGATGTCTTGTGTTTATCTTCCACAGCCATATGAGAACCTGATTGTAACCTGAAAACCCATCTGCAAATGAATACATAGCGGATAAAGCCGCGCTATCAACCAGAACATCTATATGCGGCAAAGGAAAATCATCTTTCGGACAAGCTTTATTGAGATCTCTGTAGTTTACACACATTCTGACCTTCCCATCTTTCTTCGGTACCGGTATTATGTTAGCCAACCATTCATGATACTTTACTACTTCCAGGAACCCCACATCTATCTGTTTCTTAACTTCCTCTCTGACTTTCTCAGCCCATTCTGGTCTCATCCGTCGGAGTTTCTGTTTTACTGGCCTCATATTCGGATAAGTTGGTATTATGTGCTGGGTAATATTTCTGTCTACCCCAGGCATATCCTCATAGGACCAAGCAAATACTTTGGCATATCTGACCAACACTTCTTTTAGTTTCTCCATCTCTTTGGAGGTTACTTCACTTGCAATCAGAATTTCCTTGGGGTTCTCAAGTGTACCCAAGTTAAATGCAATAGTTCTGGCTGAACTGATGTCAAATATGCTTGATTCGTGTAGTGTAAATGGAAATGACTCAGGCAAGTAGGCAAAAGAGATGTCTTTATTATTGGATAATGCGGAAGTACATTCAAACAAATCAGGAAGGTAAATGTCTTCATCATCCATAGACACTTCTTCATTTGCAATCAGATCTTCCTCAGGCTTTTCGTCCTATCCCAGAGTCAGGCTCTCCAACTTCATCAGTTCTTCCTCCCAATTCTCTTCTTCTTTCTCCACAATTTCTTCAACTATCAGCTTCTTACCCAACATATCCTGGAAGATCTCGAACCCAAGTACCACAATTCCATTAACTTCCACAGGTTCAGGCTCCCTTTGATATCCTGAAGCTTTCACAAAACATTCCATCAGTTTCAAGCCATTTTTCTTGACCCTTAGCTTTTCTTCATCAGACTTGTACCCCAAACCTTTCCGAGTGGTCTGTCCTCTGAAATCTGGCAATTTTGAACCTTTACCCGGCTCAAACTTTATTTTCTCCATAATCCTAGCCACCCTAGGATCCACCCACTCCTCAAAAGTAGCTGACATCTGAAACCTCGTGAAAGGTTGTATCTCCAAGGCAGCCACGACATTATCTAACTCAGCCCGGATGGTGACAACTTCTCCCTCATACGGGAACTTGATCATCTGATGTAAAGTGGAAGGCACGCCCCCAAGTTTGTGAAACCAAGGCCTTCCCAACAATAAGGCAAAAGTGGCTGGGATGTCCAGCACTGTGAACTCAACATCATCTTCAATTGGCCCTCCCTTGACCATATCCACAAAAGTACCCTCAAATCCCATTTTTCTGTCATCATAAGCCTTAATAGTCATACTGGAGGGGTCCAAGTCTGTTGCTTTCATACCCAATCTTGCCAGAATTTTCAACGGGCACACATTGATGGACGAACCGTCATCCACCATTACACATGAAGTTTTCTTGCCCCTCACTTCGGCCCTGATAAATAGAGGCCTATTATGATTTCTCCCCTCCGACGGGAGTTCATCCTCAGAAAAAGATATATGCAAGCTTCTTTCTGAACTGACCCAACAAACATTGCAGGGTTGGCGTCTTCCGGTACCACAATCTTGCTCAAGGCCTCAACCATGGCCTGCCTATGCTCTCGAGATGCACATAACAGTTCCCAGATACTCACTTGTGCTCTAGTCTTCCTCAATGCTTCAGCACTATATCCCCCTCAGTATTTTCTGCACTCTCAACACACTTCCCTACCATCTGTCAAAATTTCCTTACCCTTTTCTGCCATATCATTGTAAAAGCGACCGCTACGCGTCATTCCCCTTACTTCTTCCTCATCACTGCTAGAGAAATCAAGCCAAAAGCTTTTCCCTGCTCTGTCTCATCTTCACTAGTACTATCCCAGATTCCAAGGCAAAAGGCTTGAGGGTGGAAGGATTTTAGGACAAGGTCTTCTGGGAGGCCAGAATTGATCATATAGGCTGGTGGTGGTACGACGCGGTAATTGGGTAAGGGGTTTCTGTGTGTGTCAGGCTGTTTGTTTCTGGGTCAGGTATTTTCTTGGAGTCTATCAGGTCTTGGATTTCATGGCGGAGTCGGGCGCAATTGTCAGTGTCATGGCCCTTTGTTTGTGAAAGTGACAGTAAAGGCTTAGGTTATAATGTGGTGGTGGGGGATTGGGTAATGGTTTGGCTTCTAGGGGTGACAGAAGTCCTTGTCTCTTAAACTTCTCCAATACCTTGGACAAGGGCCTACCCAAGTTGGAGAATCTCCGGTTCCGGATAGCGGCAATCTCAGCAGAAACGGGCTTTGTTCCCGATGTTCCCCCAATGGGCCTCCTGTTCAGACCATAGAATTTTCTATTCTCGGCCTCTTCTTCCTCAATATCCATGACAGTTTCCCTCAACTGCCGAAAATCAGTAATCATGGAGGTCATCCTCCTTAACTTGCTGTAAATGGGGGGCTTGGTGCCCTTGATGATCATTTTAATCTGGTCATTCTCCGAGGGCCTAGTCTGCATTTTCAACAACTGACCCCTCCATCGGTCCACATACTCCTTAAAACTTTCCTCCGATTTCTGCTTAACATTCTCCAGATCGCGGAGTGACAGATCGATCTCTAGGTCAGTGACATACTGCTTCAGGAAAGCATCGGCCAACTCCCTCCAATCTTCCTTCACTTTCTTCTCCAAACTGTGGTACCCTACCACAGGAGCTCCTTCAAGCGACATTCCAAACATTTTCTGCACTTGGCGCTAAGATAAGCCAACTGAACTCATGACTGATACAAACTGTCGGAGATGTACCCTTGGATCCCCATTCCCGTTAAATTTAGCCATATCAGGCATCTTGAACTAGGCCGGCAACTGTTCCTCGAAAGTCAGTGTGCATAATCCAGCAAATCCTCATTCTTACCCCTCATCTTGCGGGTAACTGACTCAACCTGATCCCGAAGCTTCTGTAACTCTACCTGAGACCCAGATACTCTGCCCGCTGCATACTCTGCCATATCATCATCAAAAGTGGGGATCTCATCCCCCAATCTGTTCGGAGGTTCCTCTTGCCTCACATCCCCAGAACTACCCCCAGCACGAGACCCGGCTATGCCAGCCACAGCAGTAGTCAAAGCCCGCAAGTGTTCAGTGATCTTGGCGAGACCGTTCTCTAACTGATCCATACGGGACACCTCATTATCGGATTCACTCATACTTGTTCTTTTAGTGAGTCTTGTCCCTTCTCTAACCCAAACGGTATCTATGATGTCTTTTTGAGACATAGAGGGTGTTAACATGATATATGTATGCATGAGGTGCATGAGATGCATGTAACATTTATAACATATTAAATCAATTAAAATTTTCAAACAAATCTGCCCGTTACCATTTTAGAATCTTTCGGGCTAATTTTCACAGGAGTGAACCCATCCCAGTTTAAACGGCCCAACGAGTTCACATCTTATGACAAGGAGCCCAACTAAATCCAAATGGTAATGTTCCGAACACAAACACAAAGTGGCCCATCAACACTTAGACGCCTTTGGCCCAATAGTCATGAAATACGTTATTGTCCCAGTTCAAATGGCCCAACAAGCCCATATTCCATGACAAATAGTCCAAATGGATCCAAACGACGATGTTCCCAAACACAAACATAGAAGAAAGATAATGCAAACATAACGTAATAATTTCTACATAATGGCCTATCAACATTTCAGAAGCTTCGGGCCTAATAGTAATAAGGTACGAACTCGCCCCAATTTAAATGGCCCAGCCAGTCCGCATTTCTGACAATAGTCCAACTGCATCCAAATGAGGATGGTCCACAAGCACATATTCAAGGAAATAATTGTTACTTTAGCCAACCCGATCTATGGGTGGGTTAGCAAGAGTATAGACAAAGACTCTCACCGGCAAAGGATGGCCCACAACTAGGTCTCCCCACTCAAGGGTTCGAGCAACCAAGTAAGCGCACCTTTTTTTATACACTAAGGTACGTGCCAATGAGCTATGGTGTGTGACAGACTGTCAAATGGATTTCCCATTGTAGATTCCCCAGAGGGAAGGTGAAGCGAGGCACACTTAAATACCCAAGCCTCTTAGGCTCTTATCGCTTGGTGTCAGGAATAAACAACGAGTCCTCCAAATTAGTCCATCACAATAGGCTACGAGTAGATGGCTATCTAGGTGCCTTCACAGCTTTTCCTTCTAGAAAGGTAGTGAATGAAGGAAGACACCAAACCATTACCTAGCCTCAAAATGCCTTTGATTAAACCCTCAATTTATCCACTATAGACACGGTCAATTAAAACATAAATCCAAACATCACAAAACAATATTTCGGGGCCGATTCTCTATCCCCAGTGGAGTCGCCAGACTGTGGGAACACAGAAACTGGGCGACGCATGCTGTCCCGTACTCCCGACCGGGCCGCGAGCCCGGGACAGCATGCGTCGCCCAGTTTCTGTGTTCCCACACACCCACAAACGTCATTCATACACATGCAAAAAATATAAAAATAATAAAAGCAAAGAAAATATTTCTTATAGTTATGCATATTATTATCCTCAAAGAATGCCTATAAACGAAATCAGAGATCCTTCAAAGTACTCAATGCAACTCAAATCCAAGTTCTTGAATAAACCATCTAAGCCAGACTCACAATGTGTGTGTGTAAATGTTCATTCACAGCTCGAATCTTAAGTAAGCCAACTCAATGATTTCGTCTCAAAAATTGGGATCCGATGGGTCAAACCAACCTAGATATCTCAAAAGTATCTTGTAATTGCCTATTGTTTGCTCAGTATAATATGATTTTATTTTCTTCTTTTTCTTTTTTTCATTTCATTTATTTTTTTCAACACACCTACCCTTCAAGGTATCATTTCTCCTTATGGTGGTCCTAACACTCGCCTATAGGTAGCTTCACACTTATCTGTTATATATGATTTTTTTTTTCAAAATTTGTTTCTTTTTTTTTCCCTTTCAAATTTTCTTTTGTTTTTACTCATACCATACATCATAACACTAGCATATTGAGATAGATATCTAAGCAAACAGTCATTCATCAATCAACAATTTCTTCAACTAGTCACTTTGCCAACTACCTAGGTTCTTACTGCTAAAAACCTATTGTTAAGTGCTTACGAGTCTAATCTAGATCACCTTCTCAAGGAATCAGATAAAAATCAATTGGAAACTTATCGTTTCTAAAATTTCATCAAAAGTAAACAAAATTCATCATTAGACTAATGCTTTACTATCAATGATTAAAAATAATTTTTTTTTTATGTATAGCAGGAACTATCACTACATGCTCACACCCCCAAACTTAAAACTTACATTGTCCTCGATGTAAGATAACTTAAAGAAATAAAAGTAAGGAACAACACTACCCTGCATGGACTTGATTAGTGTAACATCCCGGATTATTTTAGCGAGTTGTGTGAATTTTATTTTTTTTCACACGTGAGGCTGCGTCCGAACGCGAGGTTATTTTTTTTAATAGTAAAACGGAAACTTTCTCAATAAAATTAATTATAAGGCAATAATAATAAATTGAGGGACCAAAATGAAATTTGTCCTCAAATACCAATAAAACCTAGAAATTTCTACACTCACACATATTCTAAATACACACACACGAAAAGAAAGGTGAGGGAGAAACAGAGAGAACGATGGGAGAAGAAGAGAAAGATGAAATCAGGGAAGAAAAGGGGTCAGGCCGAGAGAGAGTAGAGAGGAAAGGATTAAGCCAAAAGAGAGAAAATAGCTGAGAAGAAAAAGAGAGAAGACTAGGGCAAAACCGAGAAGGACTAAAGGAAGATGAAGAAGACGAGAGAGAGACTGAGAAGAAGTAAGCCGAGAAAACAGAAAAGAGGGAGAGAAAGGGCAGGTGAAGCCGAGAGCAAGAGGGAGAGGGCTGAAGCAGTAAAGAGAAACTGAGAAAGAGGGATCCAATGGGTAAGTACACTATATCAGTGACTTCCTTGAATTTATTTGTTTTGATGGGTTTGAATTTGTTAAAGAAAAATTAAATAATTGATTGAATAAAATGTTTAGAAGCACGCTTGAGCGAATTAAACATAGTTTTAAGTATGGAATGTAAAGAAGTTGAATCAATTAAAAAGAATGAGAATCGGCAGTAGCCTTGAAAATTTAGGGATTTGGGGTTTTGATTCTATTGGTTCTAAATTTTGAATCTGAAAGGAGACCAAAAGAATTAGAGGATAACTTGGAAGTGGGGTGAGTGGAATCATGATATAAAAATATGTTGAGTAGATGCTTTGTGTTTGATATATTTCGGCCATGATGGGGCTAAAGTGTTTGATTGTGGTTGGTATATAAAATTTGTATGTCCTGCTGATTTGTGAGCAAGATTATGGTATTTGAATTGTTTAAAACGTTACTTAGATGTAAATCATGTGTATGTCGATTGGCTTTTCAAGAGTGGAAATGGATTTATGGCCGAAAAAGGTTGGTAAGAGTGTTACGATACAAAATTGCTAATTGTTTTCCTGTTTCAGATTCAGAATATGCTATGGTGTGATATATGGTAAGTTTAGTTTATTAGTTATGTTTTTAGTGTGTAAAATGATGGGTGGAAGATTATTCACTAAGGTTAATTTATGCTTCGTAAATTTCTCGTGTTTTATCTTAATTAAACACTTGAGACTTACCATGTATGTTTCATATCTCATGGGATGTTCCAGTTACTGTGAGGTATAATTAGAAGTACGTATGATAATATATATGGTGTGGAATCTCGGTTTCTTGTGTATGTGTGTCCCTATGTATTGAAAATTTAATATGAGTAAGCAGTTGAAGAATTGGTAAATTTGTATATATATATATAAAAAAAAATTTATAGCAGTAGGGTTCTGAATGTGTTAAAAACAGGTTAAAATATGGAATTGGTAAATTAGTATGAGAAGTGTCTGCGTATTTTGTTTTGTAGAATGAGCAATTTCGAGTTTAATTGGGTATAGGAATCGACGTTTATATATAAGTATAATTGCTAACAGATAAAGCAAAGAAGAGTGTAAATTATTATAGCATGTGAATATAGTTTTATGAAAACTGTTATGTGCAAGTAACGCATTGAACATTTGAAGGCTTAAAATGGTGAGTGTGTAATCTTGGCCGAATGCTATAAGGGAAAACTGTAAGCTTAGGTTGCTTTGAAAAGAATGGTATTAAGTATATAAAATATTATGTGATTTAAGCATTCTTAATAAATATATGACATTGTGTGTGAACAGACACATTAGTTTGCATATGTTTATAGACGAAAGTTATAGTGTATGTTAGCTTGAGCATGTATATGAGATACGTATATAAAGTATATTGAGAATAGTATAAACATATATAATGTGAGACGATTTAAGATGTAAGCACATGAGAAATAGAGTACATGTATCATTTAGTTGAAAGAATCCACAAAGATATGCATGAATATATATGTTAGTGTGGATAACGAGTGTGAAGTCAAGATGTCTAGAGGTATAAAACGTTCTATGATGTTGATAGTCTGAATCGTGAAATATATTTTGACAACTTCGTATTTGATTTCTGGTTTTTAAAGTTATGATTTTGTTTACAAATGATAAAAAAATTGTTTCCGCCACGGTGTTTGATGATTTATGTTTTTGACCCTCCGTGGTGATCGTTTATGTTACGTTCCGGGTTGGCCTCCGGGGCGATCGTTACGGGTCCAGACCATCAGAAATGGTTGGCCCACTACCTTGTCGACATGGTCCGTACACTGTTAGGTCTTTGCGCGCGACCGAGCAGTGGACGATCGGTATGTATTTTGAAAATCATGCATCAAAAATTATTTTTGACTGACACATATTTATGTTTTGGGGGGGAAAAATGATTTCAAAGAATTGCATATTGATTTAATACATTTTGATATTATTTTTAATACTACACGATAAGATGTTTTTATTTTATTTTCGTCTCAGCGGTTGTTTTATGTTTTTTTTCTTGATGTGTTTCCGCTGAGATGATTGGTTATTGTTATGTTTTCCGCCCCGACGATTGGTGTATGCATTTATGTTTTTCATGACTCATCATATGTTTCCGTCGGGGTGATCGTTAGGGTCTAAGCCATCAGAAATGGTACGACCCAACCCTCTGTCGGCAGGGGATCGGTACGTTCATTGTTCGATCTATGCGCGCGATTCGGGCATTGAGCGATCGTTTATATTTCGTCCAGTGAGATATGCTGGATGATCGGTATGGTTTTATGACTATGAATTTTGAAACTGATTTTGTTTACAGAAAAATGATTTCTTAAATGTATTTTTGAAATGGTTTTTTATAGATTTCAGACTACCAACATCATAGAGCTTATAGGGTTATTTATTACTTCTGGTCGTGTCTACAAATGTATTAGTCAATATAAAAGATTATGTTCATTAAATATATATATATATAGGTAGGCTTATAGTTAGATGTAGATCTTATACGTATAGTGGCGCGATTATATAGTTACGAGTCATACGTTTTAGGATTCATTTGAGTTGTACATAATTGATACTAGTGGATGATAATATAATCTATATACATATGTACACATGATTGATAATAGTGAGATGAATGTTTGAAAGATAGAATATTTTATAAATTCGATTTGATGATATTTCAATGAAATAAAAGAAAGATAATTATAATAAATGCCCGAGTTAGATTGGCAAAGAGTGGTGTTTGAGTTTTGCAGGTTGGTGACCCGATCGGTCGACCAAAGTCTCCAGAGCTTGAGGAGCCGGATAACAGCGTTGCAGTCAGCCAGTCACCAGGTCTTGGGAATATAAGGGTCAAGTTGTATAAGTCTGGTTGATAAGTAATTGAGTTGTATGGTACAGTTGTATAAGGTTAAGTTTGTAAAAGTTTTTATTTATACGAATTTTTGGGCACGGAGCCCAATTATATTAAATTATGTCTTGAGTTGTTTATTTTAGTTTTATATTATGTTGGGCCCTATAGGTTGTATAGAAGTGCTGGACTTTGATCCAGGTTGCATGACTTTTAGCAGAGGTCATGCTAAATTTTTGTCAGAGTCTGAGGCTTATGGAGTCGGGATTAGCCTGTCTCCTGCCGGTAACATCACTGCTAAGGCAGGATGTTACAATTAGGCTCCTGCTGGTCTGAATTTGATTGCGTGGGTTGTGTGGGTTACGCTAATACTTGCATAAATAACATGCAACTAATAAACAAACAAACATCACATAATGAAATAAAACTAAAGTGCAAAAAATATAAAATAATTAAATGCAAGTGTTGTCTCCCTGCTAGCGCTAAGTTTAATATTTTCAGCCAGACGCAACCACCCAAGTGGTCATGGTGGCTTCAGTGTAGCAAACCGGATAGTCTCATCTGCCTTCTTCTTTGGTATCCACCGATTGTTATGACATGAAAAAGATAGTATGGAAGGCTATGGCAGTTTATCCATGGATGGTCCTTTAGGGTCTACTGATTTTGGACTGCACATCTATCAAAATTGGCTTGACCTTCTTTTTAGCCTTCTAGGGATCATCTTCAAGTGAGCAGTGACCTTTCTTTTCCTTTTTTGCGACGTTTGGGAGTGGTTTTAGGTCTAGCTTCTGAGAATCTTCCTTTATGCATGACTGCACTATGCTCGTAGGTTGCTGAAATACTGATTCACCTTGCGTGTTTGCAACTCCCTTCTCTATTATATCTACCATGTGACATTCTGCATCACCATGAGGGCTCGTCATGGCTCTGAAAATGCTAAAGGTGACTTCTTCATCTTGAACTCTCATTTTCAATTCACCTTTGTTCTCTTCTTTCGTTACTGTTTCCTCTTCAAATATCCCTTCTTTTTCTTTACTGCCTAAGTCATGAGTGGTGTCTTTAATCTCTTTTCCGCTCCTAAGGGTTATGGCTTGACACTACTCTTTGGGGTTGACTTTAGTATTACTAGGAAACACCCATTTCTGTTAATTGGCCATGGAAGAAACAAACATCCCAATTTGCACTTCTAAAGATTTCATTGTTGCCCCTATATTGCCCATATGTGTTTCGATGTTAATCAGCCTCGACTCATTCTTCTCAAACCTCTCTGAAGTTGTAGCTACAAACGTGCTAATGAGGTCTTCTAAGGAAGATTTCTGCTCAGATCTTGGATAGTTGAAGCCATGAGGAGGTTGCAAGACGTTCTCTATATTAACATATGACAAATTCAGATGATAATAGTTAGGCATAAGACTACCTCTATATTCATTGAAGTTCCGGTTGTTTATATACTGTACTTGCTCAAAACCTTCTCCTCTATTGGGTAAGAGCATTCCATTAGCAGAAGCAGCTTCAATAGATGGTTGGCCCCTTTGATTTGTCAATACTGCTAGATGATTCGTGAGGGACGATACTTGTGCTATCAGTGCAACAATAGGATTTGCCATTGCGTCTTTTCCAACTCTCCTTTCACGAAAGAAAAGAAAACAAAAATATAACAATATAAATATAAAAAATAAAAATATAAACAATAAAAATCTAAATTAAAGCTAATGTTACTTGGTAATAGTATTAATATGAATCAAATTAACAATCGCCGACAACGGCGCCAAAAACTTGTGAATTAAATTAACATTCTCCGGCAATGGCGCCAAAAACTTGTTGCGATGTTTCATATCGTACAGTAAGTGTATAGTATCAAGTTTTAGTAAAGATGAGTGAAAGAGTGTCAAACACACAGAGATTGTGTTCAACTCACACTATGTACTATAATTGATAAACTTAACTTTATTTAGAAGTAATTTAATATAAACTAAGTTAAAGCTAAAAGATAAATAAATAAGATATGAGGAGAAACCAAGACACGAGAGATTCTAGAGTTCGATTTCACCTAATTATCCCCTATGTATTTGTCATGCCATTCAATATTTATTCAGTTGTATTGTTTATAAGTTGAGAATCCTAAAGTATTCTACTCCCTCTCTCGAGAAATAGTGAAAAGATTATTAATTACTGATTTCGATATCCCTATAAAAATCTAGTAATCAATAATTCATTACGTTATATGATTATTTGTTAACGACTTCAAAGGAACTATAGATTCTATAAAACTCTTAGGTTATATTCTCTAGATCTATTCAAAATCCCTCTCTCGCGAGCGATAGATTTTAAACATGCATCATCTTAATTTGTGGCCAACAAACAAGAAGTATTAAACACAAAAGAATACAAATAAATTTAAATAAAACTTTGCAATAATTAAATTGACAATCAATACATAGGTTCAAGCATTAGTTACATCATCCTCTAGAATAATGAAGTTAGTTCATGACTAAAGATAAAAATAACGACGATATGGTCATGAACATAATGGACACCATTAGAGTTTAAAGAAGAAAACTAGATAATAAAACCCAAATTGAATCGCTTCCTCTTCGGACATCACCGCCTTCGTCTCCTCTTGTCACTCTTCAATCCTCCTACATGGATCTCTCTAAAATATGTGTTTTGAGTGTTTTCAATGTATTAGCCTCCTCTTTTAGTGTTTTGGACAAGCTTATGTATTTATAAGAAAGTCTTGGAGTCATTGTGCATGTAAAACCCTAAAAATTGACGTTTCTAGGAGTCTGCGCAGCGCCGGAAAGTGGCGTCGCAATGCCCAAGTAACGTGATATTTGTATGCTGAAGGGGCGCCGCGATGCTAAAAGTTGGGCGCCGTGGCGCTAGTCACTTTTTGTCGTGTTGATTGCTGGGCTTTTCGCTCTTCCCGCGTGCTTCTGATACGTCCGTAAGGTCCCAAAACAAGTCAATTTTCTCCAAGATCCATGTTCTAATGCTTCCTACAAATAAAACATAAAACAAACTACAAATACATTAAATGATATAGAATCTAACAAGATAATAAGCTAAAAATGCATGAATAAGTGGGTATAAATCGCACTTATCATGTGACATTTCATTTTAAACAACATTTCCAAATCAATTATTTTTTTTATATCAAACTTTTCGAGTTTATCGTTTATAGTCGAAAAGATCAGTCCGAAGAGGTTTTTCAAACCATAATATATATTTCTCTTCTTTTTCTTTAAATAATTTAAATATTTATAGTTTTGAAATTTCATGATTCCCATCTAGATAAGAAGTTCATAAACTAGACTATTTTTATTGCATGTCTCTTTAAAGTAAAAGTGGAATTTATGCTTTGTTTTTTCCTTTCCATTCACTCGGATCTCTTATGTTTCCTCGATTTAGTTCAGACCCTCATTTTCTTTTGAAAAAACGAAGGAGAATGATCTTCTTTGGTAGATATATTTTGTTCCTGTTTATTACCCCTACTATCGAAAGTTGTTTCTACTTCTACATCTCTTTCTTTCGTTTTAGAGGTTTCTTTCACTTTCAATTTCTTAGTAAAATGGGTGAAGGTATTATGCCTAAATAGTAGATACATGTAATAAATAAGAGAATACTAAAGATTCGAACCATATAATTTCTCAATTCTGACACAAGGTACTTATTAAATCGAACAAGTCCACTAGACCTAATAAAATTCTTTTACTGTATCCAAACTAATACCAATCCAACCCATTTCATGAATAAAATGTGACCAATTAACCAATCAACAAAACTACTTCTTACAAATAACATCTTGTTGTTGCATCGAAACATATAAATATTGACTATTCTGGCTAACATTGAACTTGGTAAAATGAAATGGTTGAATAATTGAAAAATGAGATTATTCAGGAATCCACATTGAATGCTAAGATTACACATTGAATTTTCGGTAGTAGATCCATAATCAAAAAAGTGTTTGAGATTGTTCCAGAAGAGATAAAACAAAATATATGGTAGAGCTAGTACATTTATTGTATGAGGTCTACCTAATGCTAGATGTAGAGGAGCATAATAGATCGATATAAAGATCATGAGCTATCCGCAATAAAACCAGCTGCTGCTGATACTTTATTCTCGGTTCATTCTTCTCATTCTTCCATAACCCAAACTCGGAGAAGGAAGAGAAAAGAGGGTTATATGGAGAATGTGGACATAAATCCATATAAAGTCTGACCAAATCGACTGAATTGATTATTTTCATACATAAGGCTACTAGATTACTTAGTATAAAAAAAATTAAAAAACCATCACAAACCTTTTTTTTCTATTTCAATTTATGGATTATTATATGATGATTTTTTAACTTTCAAATATAGAAATAGAAACATATAGATTAGAAACAACATCTCCTATGTCAACTCCTATGTCAATGACACCAAAGGGATATTAAATGAATGGAATTAGGACTTGAATAGAATATAATGAAATAGAGGCACTTGGAGGTTCCCTATAAAATGATGTATGGAACAGAGCCACTACGAAGAAGTTCCGGGAGTTACGAAGGAAAATTTTAGTTCATATTGGTCAAGGGTTGAGAATGGGAATTGAAATCTATGAGATATAATCTCCCATTGTTCCTCAATAACTCAGTTGTAAAGCGGTCAGCTATTAACAGATTGGTTGTAGGTTCGAATCCTACTTGGGGAGATTTGATTCATTCCGAATTAAAGAATTCAAAATGTCAGAATGAAAGGGTTTATTTTGACCGTTTAAAATAGGTAACACATTCATTGTGTCTTTGTTTCTATTGCATTCTATCTCATCGTATCTCATTTTGTTCTATGATATTTGAGAATCACCGTCAATACCTTGTTGTAGGTCGGCATAATCCTTTAATCCATAGTCCTAAGGCTATTTACAATTAGCCAATTAAGAATTCTCAGATGTGTGTGCAATTGCATCAAAGATGCGTTCATCGATTTGTTAGAGTGCATGCCCTTAAATCAGTTATGGATATTATTGTTTAAGGAAAAATATTTTGTAATATAGTTTATTATTTATTAATAAGAGGTATTTATTTTCAACACATCATTACATCTTTATTTTATGTGTATGTTCTGAGATATTATGTCAGTTGAATATTGTTAATCCAAAAGACTTTTGTGATTATAAGAGTCAATGATATTTATACGAATAAGCCCTTAATTAAGTTCTTGATAAAATATGATTATTAAACATGATAATAATATATCACCTGATCAATATTGTTCTGGGTCGTCTAGATTGACATATGATGTTAATAGAATGATAATGAGTTTCATATCATAAGGACACAAATAATAGATACTTTCATTAGTATAATGAAATATTGAATATGACCACAGAAGCGTAAGATCACATGGTAATATTATCTAAGGTCGACGATCTTCGTAATAATACATTATCGTCGTCAAATCCTCTGACCTGAGATCAGATGATGAATTACGCGATAGTATACTTGGTTCACTAGTATATCCTCATTCGAATATTGATTACGCCCAAAAATTACTTACGGTTATCGCAATATAGTTGGGGTGTCGATTCCTCAGAGAGATGGTTACAAGGAACTAATTCACTTAATGCAAACGTTAAAAATAACTTGATTAAAGAAAAGAGTTTAATTGGTAATGTGAAATAAAAACTATGGAAAAATACTTAAGAGTGATCAGTAGAGAAAAACAGCAAAGCGTCAGGAATCCATCTTGTATCAAATCCCTATATTCAGTAGTTGATTCCTTTTATTACTCAATTGAAGGTTTCACATCCCAAACCAACAATCAGAAGATATTCAATCAAAACCATATTAATTTCTAAGGTAATCAATGAATTATTTTCTTTATGTTAACAACACACAATGTTATCGTTATGACCTATCTAACATCGACAATATACCCTCAGAAAATACTGCAGCAGAAGATCAACTCATAAAACAACATTACTAGTCACAACTGGGTTCCCCAATCACACATAGAAGAAGAATGATTATTCCTTTATGCAATTTGGTAAAACACAATCTCTCGATTCATAATCAAAAGATAATAAAGAATAAGAAACCATCAATCATATTAAACGTTGAAGAGTATTTAGGAATCAAAAACATGAATAAAAGAACTTAATTACAAGAGTTCATCCTTAGCTTTGCCTAGGAGATTAGTTCTCCATATAGAAGAGAGACATAGCCTTGATATATCGGAGGAGCATCTTATCTGGCATGAAGCCTCCTCGTTCTTCTCTCTCAAATATGTTATTTCAACTCCTTGTTGTGTGTTTTCTCTCTGTTTTTCTCCTCCTTTAGGGTTTTGGATGAACTTGGGTTTATATAGGGAAGTCCTGGAGTCCTTATGCGCATCAAACACGACTAAATTAAGTTTATGGGGTCTTCCGGGGTGCCGGAAAGTGGTGCCGCGATGCCCAACTTGCGGGATTTCACTATGTAGCCAATCTGAGGGCGCGTCGCGATGCCAAGAAGTTGGCGTGTCGCGACGCGTGGTAATTTTTCTGGGATTATGCTTTTTGCATTTATGCTCTTCCCACGTGCTTCCAATGCGTCCGTAAGGTCCCGAAACATGTGTAATTGCTCCAATCTTCATATTCCATTGCTTCCTAATAACAAGACATAAAATAAACTATAATTAAGATCAAATACATGATAATCAAGCTGAATTAGCGATGTTCAAACTACATTTTCATGCACTTATCAACGATCCACGTCCTTTGAATATGTAGCATCCCTGATATGAGAAGCTATCGACAGATGACAGATTCCACTGCCACCTAATCTACTGACTAATAACTAGAAATATTGACATTTTCTTATCTGAAATGACTTTTCGTTAACAATATGAAAGCACACATATTTTATAAATTAGTGTCAACAGATAAACCATAAAATATACATAGTCTGAGTACTCTATACAAACCACAAACATGTCATGCAATAGCAAAAACAAAAGGACCTACATTCTGAATGAATGTAGATATGACATTATGGATCCTTGAGACTTGTGACTGCAGTGCTGCTTTTGTCTTTGATCCATGTCTCCAAAATGTGGCTGTGGCTTACCAGTGAAATAACCCTAGAAAATTTGAAGGGGGGTGAGTCATAAAGAACTTAGTGAGTGGAGCTATAAAAACTGAAAAGAAACAAGATATTAATGAAAGCTTAGAAATAAAGAATCAATATTTGAATTCATAAAATATAATACGAGTTTCTTTCAAACTGTATTGATAATTTATTTTTAAAAGAAATCAGTCTGTCTATAAATCTGCTAATAATCTGACGCTCGAGAGCGTCCCCCCTTACGAATAATCTGGTGGTCTAAGGGCATTACGTCTCGCTGTCCCCCAAGCCACAAATCTGGAGTCGGGGGTGCGAATCTATGCTACCATCATGACTAAAAAATCTGGGATCTAGGGGAATCAACCATCCCTAGTCCGGATCTGTGTGCACACACGATATCTATATCCGTCAATTCCATAGCTGTACAAAGTTACATCTGAGTTGAGGTTTTCCCCATGCCTCCCGAAAATCATGAAAACCATGTCTATAATTCATTTTGTATTGAAAACATTCAACCGGTAGAAACCTGTATTAAATAAGTTTCTGTTTTATTTATAACTCTCAGTTCACTATAAAACTTCCTCAAGGAAAATAAAACCAATGTTCAATAAGTTTAAATGAAATTTCATTCAAAATCATAACAAATTTTGCATAATTACTCCACTCACAGTGTTATGGTAGGTCGGGTGTGATGCACGGCGTAGGTGATCTCCAAGTGTTTTGACATCAATCTACGGTCAAAGAAATCATTAGTTTTTCTTGAAATAAATAGAAAATCATTAGTGTTATTATACGACTTATTGTGTATTTACACACTTATACGAGACCCTTAGAGTGCCCCCTAACATCCTAGGATAAATCTGGAACTGATAAAAACTGATCCTGGAAATCTGATCTCGCGTCACGACACTGGCCATGGGCGTCGTGACGCTCACCTCATCAAGTAAGGCGATAAGCACTCTATGTTCTCCACCTCGTAATGCAGGTGTTGGGCATCGCGGCTTCCTCACGTGTCGCGACACTAAATGATGCGTGTCGCGACTTCCACCAAATTATATCAAGGCAGTAAGTCCTCTCTGATTTTCACGTCGTGATGCTGGTCCTTCGGCATCATGACGCTCAACTTCCACGACACATCAGGGGCGATTCCCCAGTACGTGTCATGACAGTGGGTGTGCACGTCGTGACGCCATACTATTTCTCAGATTCCAAACTTAGCCCCATCTTCACTCTTATCTTTCACAATACTTCATAAGTTATAAACATGACAAACACTCAAATTATCATCAATTACATCCTCCAACTTCATCTCATAACCATCCCATAAACTTCAACTTAGTTTCATGCTTAGAGATCTTCATAATTTGGGGGTTCCTTACAAGCACTATAATCTCAACCCAATAATCAACTAATCATCATCAATCTCAAGTCATCAACATATCACAATCACCATATCATCAAAACTCAACAAATGAAGATTTGTGTCAAGACATTCTTACCTTAAATTTAATTCTTCTTTACCAATAGGGTCTTCAAGCTTCTTTTTCTCCTTCCTAGGTTTGATTTATGATGGATGACTATTGTTTATCTTTGGGAATCACTAGAAAGTGAAACTTCTCCTTCTCATCTCCTTGAATTTTCGGCCAAGTGGGAAAAACAAGTGAAGATTTGTTTTTCTCTCTTCAATTTTATATCTCTCTAATGAATTGTGTAGAGATATCTAGAGTTTAAGGCTTGAATCTAAATTTTTCTTACAAACATGGGCCAATTTGCTTAATTACTCTAATGGGCCTTAATTCTAATTTTAATCTTTTTAAAGTGGGCTCTCTAAATCGTTTCTAAACTTTCGCTAGTTTTCAGAGAAAATTTTACTTACGTCACCAAATTGATATTCTAGTTGAGTTATATAATTCTGTATCGTTACAATTCTCCCCCTTAAAATGATTCATCCTCGAATCAACACCCTTAATGGTATGGAGCGTACCTGCTTCTGTGAACAGGTGATGGTATTGGTCATTCATGGCTTCCTCTAGCTCCCAAGTAGATTCTTGTCCCTTGTGGTGTTGCCAAACCACCTTAACTGAGGGAATCCACCGAGATCGTAACTTCCTCACCCCTCTATCCACTATAGCTAATGGTTGTTCTAGGTACGATAAATCTTGACGAACTTCAACTGCTTGGGGCTCCAACAAATAAGACTCGTCGTGCAAGTACTTGCGTAACATAGATACATGAAATACTGGATGTATCCTATCCATATTGGGTCGAAGCGTCAGCTCATATGCTTTCCCTCCAACCCTACAAAGTATCTGAAACGGCCCGATGTATCTAGGACTGAGTTTACCCCTTCTGCCAAATCTCATAACTCATTTTAAAAGAGACACTTTCAAGAACACCAAGTCTCCTACCTAAAACTCCAAATCTTTCACCTGGTGATCTGCATAACATTTCTGATGACTCTGAGCCATCCGCATCCTTTCTCTGATCAACTTCACTTTTTCCACCGCATTTTGTACCATTTCGGGTCTAAGTAATTTTTGTTCCCTAGTTTCAAACCATCCCATTGGGGATCTGCACTTCCTTCCATACAAGGCCTCGAAAGGAGCCATCTGAATACTCATTTGATAACTGTTGTTATATGCAAACTCTATAAGTGATAAATGTTGGTGCCAACTTCCCTCGAAATCATCACACAGGTTCGTAACATGTCTTCTAGAGTCTGCATGGTCCGTTCCGACTGACCATCCATTTGAGGGTGGAAAGCTGTACTAAAATGTAGTTGGGAACCCAAGGCTTCTTGAAATGATTGCCAAAATTTGGATATAAACTGAGAACCTCGATCTGATACTATTGAAATAGGTATCCTATGGAATGACACTATCTTATCCAAATACAGCCTGACATACTAGGCTGCAGAATAATTATTCTTTACAGGCAGAAAATACGCGCACTTGGTCAACCTGTCTACAATCACCCAAATAGAATCATACCCTTTCGAGGTACGTGGAAGCCCAATTATAAAATCCATAGTAATTTTCTCCCATTTCCACTTCGGAACATCTAAAATTTGAAGTTTCCCTACTGGTCTCTGATGCTATGCTTTAACTTACTGACAAGTGAGGCATCTTACAACAAACTCTACTACATCTCTCTTCATACTGTCCCACTAATAGAGACCCTTTAGATCATTATAAATCTTAGTAATTTCATGATGCATGGTGTAGGACGAGGCGTACGCTTCCTCTAACAATATACGTCTCAACTCAGAAGTTGGGGGAACAAAAATCCTGTTTTATTTTCTAATGAGACCCTCAACATCTATATAATACTCAACATCCACTCCATGCTCTAATTTGACTCTAACCTGCTGAAGGTGAGTGTCCACTTCCTAAGCTACTCTAATCTCATCTATCAGGGTGGATCTGACCTATATCTCTGCCAGTAATGTTCCCTAGGTTGTTGTTTGAAAACTCACTCCATCTAAAACACATTTCGGTATTTGTCTAATGGGAAGCCATTTTTCAACTGGCAAATGAGCTAAACTCCCTATGGATTTCCTACTTAAGGCGTCTGCTACCACATTAGCCTTGCCATGGTGATACTGAATCGAGCAATCACAATCCTTTAATAACTCGATCCACTATCTCTGCCTCAAGTTAAGATCCTTTTGACTCTGGATATACTTGAGACTCTTATTGTCAGTGAAAATCTCAAACTTTTCACCATACAAGTAATGCCGCCATATTTTTAAGGCAAATATTATTGCCTTCATTTCTAAATCATGAGTAGGATAATTTTGTTCATAGGGCTTTAGCTGTCTGGAAGCATAAGCAATTAATTTTCCTCTTTTCATTAACACACATCCCAACCCTACTCTAGAAGCATTGCAGTACACTATGAATCCTCATGATCCTGACGGCAGGGTCAGAATAGAATCAGTAGTTAAGCGTTGCTTAAGCTCCTAAAAACTCTTCTCACAAGCCTCTGACCACTCAAACTTTACATTCTTCCGAGTCAGTCGAGTTAATGGAGCAGTTATTCTGGAGAAGTTTTCTACAAACCTCTCGTAGTATCCATCTAATCCCAAGAAACTACGAATCTCTGACACACTAGTAGGTCAGTTCCAATTTTGAATGGCTTCTATTTTCTGGGCATCTACACCGATTCGTTCTTTTGATACCACATGCCCCAGAAATACCACACTTGTCAACCAAAATTCACACTTTGAGAATTTGGCATACAACTTATGTTCTCTCAATGTCTGTAGTACTTGGTGCAAGTGCTCTGCATGCTCCTGCTGACTATGTGAATACACCATAATGTCATCAATGAAGACTATCACAAATCGATCCAGAAATGGTCTGAATACCATATTCATTCGATCCATGAAAGTCGCGGGGGCGTTGGTCAGGCCAAACGACATTACCAAAAATTCATAATGTCCATATCTATTTCAGAAGGCCGTGTTTGGCACGTCATTATCCCTAATATTCAACTGATGATATCTTGATCGAAGATCAATCTTTAAGAAACATAACCGAAGTGTTCCATCTTTCTTTCTAAAAAACAACACTGAAGCACCTCGAGGAGACACGCTGGGGCGAATGAAACCCTTATCCAGGAAATCTTACAACTGTGCCTTTAATTCCTTGGGTTTTACTGGGGCCATCCTATATGGAGGAATCGATATAAATTGCGTGACTAGAACTACATCCATACAGAACTCGATCTCTCTATCCCGCGGTAAGCCTGGTAACTCATCTGGGAAAACATCAGAATACTCCCTTACCACCAGAATCTGCTTAAAACCCTTCTCTTCCGCCCTACTATCCGTCACATATGCTAAATAACCCATGTTTTGCTTCTGAATGAGCTTACAAGTTTGCATTGCTGATATTAAATTATGAGACACTACACTCCTATCCCCTAATAAACTTTAACTTGTTTATCGAGATTATACAAAGTAACGGTCTTATTCTGATAATTTAAAACCGCATGGTGCGTCGCTAGCCAGTCCATCCCAAAGATAACATCAAACCCCAAAATGCTTAACACCACCAAATCGATGTAATATGTATGCCCATCAACCTCAACTGGACAAGCCCTCACTATCTGGATAGCCTCTATGGGATCTCATACTAGTGTGTCTACAGTGAGGGGTGAATCTAACGGCTCGGACTCTCTACCAAAGTAGGTTATAAAATACGGTGATATGAAAGAATGAGTGTCACCGAATCAAACAATACTCTAGAATGCACTGAACCAATTGGTAGTGTACCTGTGACAACTGCATTAGATGTCTGAGCATCCTGAAGCGTGAGAGTATACACCCTACCCTGAGCTTTACTGGAAGAAGTGAGTCTTTGGTCACCCATCGGTTGACCTCTACCTCCAATTGTCTGACCCCAATCTATTGATCTCCGCTCTCCTTCTGCCATACTCCTACTAGGTTGTGGTTGATAAGCAGATGGAGTAGCACTGGAATGGGGCAACTAGTCTACTGCTACCGGATAATCCCTCTTTAAATGACCCATCTGTTCATATCAGTATCACCCTCTATTTTCTAACCTACAAGCTCCTGAATGAGGTCATCCACATGTCATACATGCTGGGTGATTACGCCCCGAACGAGATACTGATGGAGAAGAAACTGCATGAGAGGTAACATTATGAGTAGGCCTACGATCCGACCTTCTTGAGTTGGGCTTATGTCTCGTCGTGTCGTGGGTGGGGCGGACATCTATTTCTGTCTACTCAAACCACCCTACTGTGGCATAGCTTTCTCCTATGATCTTGGCCTCTTCCGAGACTTTCTATCTGCATGCCTCTCTCTAACTCGTGCCTCAAATCGGAGAGCAACATCTAAAACCTGAGTATAAGTGGTGGTCTCTGTAAAATGGATGGACCAAAGTAAGTAATCCCATAGTCCATTGACCAACCGTTTCACTTTCATTTATTCAATGCTAACTAAATATGGGGTATATCAGGATAGTCGGGTAAACTGTATATCATACTGAGAAACTGTCATCTTATCCCCCTGAACTAACTGTTCAAACTCTCATGCTCTTGCATCTCTAACACTCTGTGGTAGAAATCTAGATAAGAATGCTATATTGAACTCAGCCCAAGTCAATGGAGGAGCAACCCGCTGTCTACCATCTCGGAAAGCCATAAGCCAAGTATTTGCTACATCCATTAACTGGAAGCTGACCATATTGTGTTTCTACTATAGTCCCAAGATCGATTTAAGCATAGAAATCATGTGAATACTCATAAGAAGTATGGCGGAATCATACTTACATTGATCGGATTTTGATGTGACAAACACAAAACTTTTTGCTCCTCCTTGGAAGCTCTCGACCATGTCCAACTTTGTGCTCCATATGTGTTCTTCAAGCTCCAAGCTTGGTGAGTGGATTCCATGCCCATGGATGGGTTTCCCTATCACGTTTATATGACTCCTAATGTGTGTTAGCACCTTGGAAATTTTGCCATAAAATTCTCTTGCACTTCTTGTTGTTCTCGGCAAATGCAGAATTTTGGAGAGGAAAAATGGCCCAAGGCCGTGAGTGTGAGGAAGAGAGTGAGAAGTATTGTGTTGGTTGTATGTTGTGTATCTAATACACTAAATTAAAAGTCAAATACCAAAAATTAATTAAATGGTAAATATCTTTCAACCATCACAATTAAGTGTTTCACACTCAAGCATCATCCAACAACTTCCATCACAATAAAATGATAAAGTTGACTAGTGATGTGACGCTTGATGTGACTTATGGCCCTACTTGATTCAAAATGCGAGTGGGCCTGCAAACACTCCCGGGCTCGGGTTCGCTAATTCCGAATTAATGAATTTTCCGTTGC
Source organism: Zanthoxylum bungeanum (assembly GCA_019454045.1). Classification (NCBI taxonomy): domain Eukaryota; kingdom Viridiplantae; phylum Streptophyta; class Magnoliopsida; order Sapindales; family Rutaceae; genus Zanthoxylum; species Zanthoxylum bungeanum. The sequence continues at coordinate 125,186 of SKCR01043267.1, read as the reverse complement.
GACGTAATTAAATCAAATTTAATTAAATATTTATGCCAAGCAAAATTACTATTCACGTCGCTAACGAATTAATTCTAAATTAACTCGTTCGCACGAATTAAAATCTAATTTTAATTCCACCTCGAAATCTAATTTCATATAATATATCGAATATATTATTTTATCGATTAATTCCAAATTAATCGTTCTCTCTCTTTAAATAATATTTTATCCCAGATAAAATATCTCCGTAATTAATCCCAGATTAATAAAGTGCGAGTCATACGTCATCGGCGAATATTCGGGAAGCGACCCGGGAGATCCCCGGATATGTTGGCAATAAATCCGGTCGTCGGACTATCCGAACACGGTACCTAGTACTATGCTTTTACCGATTTACAAGACATGGTTGGCTTCTAGCAAAGCACCATGCCTACCAATTCTCCAGAAATATTCTTAAAGGAATATATAATCTTTATCAGGCGTAGTATACGTAGTATTGCGTATTACGATCCAGTATCGGATGTCACGTGCAAGGCATGGGGCTGGAATTGTGTCTGCCCCGTACGAAGCACATATCGGATCTCTGGTAACTAGTCTCTATAATTGGATAAACATGACCTAGTCATAATATCCCGATAGCTGCAGCATAAAAGAGCACCAGTTCCGTATCCTACGTGATCATCATCACCACTATGACTGGAGTGATACTTCCATCTTGACATCACACCCAATACACTACGATTCTCAATATACCCAGAAGAGGAGTACACAGAACCTGTTAAAGCCCTGTACGACCAAAACCAAAGTATATTGATTGTCGCAAGTATTAGCGGTGCAAGACTCAGGTTAAGACCAAATACACCTACCCTGATTCGGACTGCCATAGACACATAGTCATACTACCAATGGAATTCTGAGGGGTCTATCCAGAGAGAAGCTGTTTCCGTACCATCAGTAAACACAACCTCCTATTACACTTGCATGAGTATCCTATACCCAAATATATGAGAACTATGTCGTTATGCTCCCACAAAGCGCACAAGTGTAATACTAGTCTATTCCGCATTATCGATGTCCAATCTCGATAATACTACGACTAGGGATATTTAATGATTAAACCTTCGTAGATTGATACTGTCTAATATAATATCAATACAGAACTAATCATAAGGACCTTTTATCATTTATATATCTTGGTAATCTAATTACAAATGATAAAAGAGCAATTTCCTTTGTCACATAGTTAATTTGTACAACAATACCATGATCTGTAAAAATAGTGATGCTATGGGTCATAATTGTCCAACAATCTCTAACTTGGCCTATAGCCAATCACTCAAGTGTCCTACACCCGAACTATGTACGGTTCGCTCAAACTTCTGCTGAGAAAATGCTTTCAGCAGCAGATTTGCAGTGTTGTCATCTGATACGATTTATTCGATTATCACATCGCCATGATGTATGATCCGAAAGAATCAGATGAATATTTGAAGTATATATCTGGATCGTTGATGAGACCATTAATTCTTTAGCCTGTGCTGAAGCCTAGCTCAGCTGCTTATAGAACTACTGCTAATCTGATTAGGATTATTATCGATCCAAAAGGCTTCTATTGATGTCTCAGCTGCAGCAATATTCCGCTTTTGTTGTTGATTCGGCAACAGTATCTTGCTTGGAAGATTTCCAGCTCACTGTTCCGTTATTCAAACTATATAGTACCTTTGTTACGACTTATAGTCATTTTTGTCGGTTAGGAAACTTACAGCAGTGAACCCAGTCACTTCAAGTTCTTCTTCTCCATAGTATAAGAAAGTATCCTTGGATCATCTAAGATACTTAAGGATGTTCTTAACATCAATCCAGTGACTTTCACTTGGATTGGCCTGATTGTTACTGTATATGCTCAAAGCATATGAGACATCTGGTTGCGTACATTTATCAATGTATGGTTTTTCGGAGATTACCAACAACTTTTAGATCTATCCCAGTAGATCCTTATTCCTAGAATAAAGGTTGTCTCTCCAAAGAATTCTACGGAGAATTTTTCATGGCTTTCACCAATTGTATTATGGGAATATCATTTCCAAGAAATGATATATCATCATTATTTAGGACAATCACTGTCAGTGCGCTCCCACTAACCTCATTATATACACAAGAATCATATTTCGTTTTGAATTAAATCATATACCATTATGATTACATCAAAACGATAGTTCCAAGAACCCAATGCTTGCTTCAATCCATACATGGATCGAATTAACTTGCAAACCTTGTTTGCTTGTTTTAGTATGACAAAACCGTCAGGATGTTGTAAACATCCTCCAAAAGGTTTCCGTTTAAGGAAAGCGATTTTGACGTTCAGCTGCCACATTTCATAAATGAAACATGTAGCATTAGCAAGCATTATCCAAATGGATTTAACAATGGCAACGAATAAAAGGTTTCGTAGTAATTGACACAATGTTGATAACGATACCTTTTCGCTACAAGCCTAGCTTTGTACGTTCGTATATTGCCATCCATGTATGTCTTCCTTGAAAACTTATATAGTACCAATAGGCACAATGCCTTCTGGTACAACAACCAGTGTCTAAACTTGGTTGGTATACATGGAATCCATTTCGGACTTCATGGAACTTTGCCATAATAGGGAGTCGATACCTTGTATCACTTCCTCATACGTAGTCAGTTTGTATTCCTCAATAAGATTGACATCTTTTACGAGGTGAGATCAGAAACCCATACCTCCCAGGTTGTTTTCTGACTCTCTCCGACTTGCACGGTTCTTGTGTATTCGAAGATTATTGGTATAGTTTCATCCCTGATGAACTGTCTGTGTTCCATTAAGGAATCAGTGCCTGGAATAGTATTACTCCGATTTTCATCGAGTTTTACTTTCCTCCCACTTACCACTGCATATAGGTATTCCTCTTAGGAAAACTGCATGGAGAGCAACAATTACATTGTTCTCTAGTGAGTTGTATAAGTACTATACTTTGGTTACCATAGGATAACCTACAAATTAGGCACTTATCCGATTTGGGTTTTAGTTTGGTATTATCCAAACATATGCCCAGCATTCCCAAATCTATAGGAATGAGAAAACCCAGTTTATTTCCTGTTCATATCTAATATGAATTCTGTCAAACAGATTTTTATGGAACCTTATTCAAAATAAGTTTTGCACTGTTTAATGCGTATCCCTTGAAGGAAAATGGTATCTCAGAGTGACTCATGATTAACCTTATCATGTCAAACAAAATTTGGTTTCTCCGTTTGGACACACCGTCAAATTGACTTGTTCCGGGAGGAGTCCTCATTGAAAGAATACTATACTCTTTCAAGTATTTGAGAAACTTATAGCTTAAGTATTTTCCATCATGGTCTAATCATGATGTTTTAATACTTTAGTCGATTTGTCTGTCAACTTCGTGTCGAAACTGTTTGAGTTTATCAAAAGTTTCCGATCCGTGTTTCAAAAGAAACACATAACCATAACGCGATGCCACATCCGTAAAGGTTTCGAAGTATTCATATCTACCTCTAGCCTAGCTAGACATGGGCCCACTTACGTCACTATGAACGAGGGCTAACAGATCGGTGGCATTAGCACTTTTACCAAGTAAAAAGTATTTCAGGCATTTTGCCTAATAAACTAGATTCGTAGACATTATTTGAATAGAATCAAATTCGTCCTAGTATCCACTCTTCGAAAGTGTGGATATACGAGTCTTGTTAATTGTGTCCCAGACAACAATGCCACAAATAAGTCTCATCTAATTAAATCAGTTTGAGCTATTTGTTTGTCCTATTATATGTATGAGATTTATTTATATTCAAAATATAAATACTGTTATTCACATATAATGTGTTTATCTCAATATCATATTTATAAAATAAAACACTTTAGTGTTCTAGAATATAAAGGTATACCCGCAACGGGTTAAACCATGATATAGAGATAATGTTTCTAGTCAAACTAGTTACATTCTAACAGTTTTCTAATTTTAAGTACATACCCGAAGGGTAGTTCCTAAACTTAGGTTTCTACGGTTAAAACAGCGATTGTCGTCCCGTTTCCGACTCGCAGATAAATCTCAACTGAAGTCAGTATCCTGCTTATCAACAGATTCTGCACAACAGTACATATTTATGTACCACACTCAGTATCTAAAATCCAATTTTAATACTAGTAGCGAACATGTTTATGACAAACATATTTGAAGTCGGAGCCTTACCCGTCTTCTCTTCCTTCATGTCTGCCTTGTCCATACGGCAGTCACGCTTCCAGTGACCCCGTTTGCCACAGTTTAGGCAGATATTTTGGGATATGTCCTATGTTTTCCCAGAAGATTATAATGATTTTGCCTTTGCCCCTTTTCCACACCCCAGAAGCCTTTGGCCTAGCCTTGGCTTTCTGGGATGTCGAAGTAAGATGCGCCTTGCGCTTTTTGCCCTTTTGGAAACTCTGGCTTTGTCTCCTTGAGTATAGCCATTAACTCTCCAAGAGTTTTCTATTGCAATTTGTACTTCTAAGATCTAAGGATAGATCTATGAAGATCCTTCAATTTCATTATCATACTATAAGGATCTAATCCTTAGTTCTGAATAAGAAATTAAGGAGTCTTTGCGGCAAGCATAACAGATTAAGCACTAAAGTTATCATCACATGAATATTCCAAATACCATGTTCTACTATTTGCTCAACTCCGGGCTTAGGCTCGAGATGTCACTCTATCAAATAAAGTAACTTCTCGGTCCCCAGGACTATCATGAGATTGTATTCCCAATCTGAAAATTAAAGCCGTTTAATAAAGATTTTCTCCCAGGATTATGTTCTAAACGCTAATCTTTCATTTATCTTGATTCCAATAGTCTAACTATCAAATCAACGATTTTAGGTACTATTTAATAAAATGATTACTATAGTCCAACTATATAATCAACTATAATTTAATTGGTTAAATTCAAATATATTGATTACTCTAATCCAATTATATAATCAACTATAATTGAAGTAGTTTGAATACAGTCCAACTGTTAAATTAAAACAACGATTAAATATTAGTCTAACAAATATATTAATTTATTTGACGAAAAATTGAAATGAGCGCGTATTGGCAAGTAACTAAACAAATATTGCAAATTTAATACTTGCCTCCCACTATTTTTCGGCGAGCCTCAAACCCTCTATGGAGTACTCGGGAAACCTTGTTTCCTAGTGGGCTAGAATCCCGTTAAATAACACACAATCTTGACTTTGGCCAACAAATTGTATGATAATTAACTAGGTAGATCTCTAAGATCAATTGGATCCCATCCAATTCCTAGATCCAGTAGGTGGACATCCAAGTCCGAAACATATATCTTATATATGCCAATATATCCAATACATTCCCTAACCTTTTTCCTCTGAATCAACTAAGACTTGACTTTGGCACAACAAACTTAATGATCCCAGTTAAGCGGAACCCATTGACTTTGGAAAGCTTCGTAATCGATGTCGATGGACAAGAATGATCTTGACTTTGGTCAACAAATCACAACTTGGACAAGACACCGATATGGAAAAAGCCTTCATGATTCAAACACATCCGCGACGGACAAAGGTCTTGACTTAGCCAACAAACCAGTGCCAATCTTGGATCTTGAGTAAGAATCACTCAATGGAAGGAAAACCGCTTAATATATGTTGAGAGTTTTTCGCGTAATTGGCAACCAATTAATTATCTTTGTTAAGGTCTCATCATCATACACCCTTAAACATGCATTCTAAAAACATAATAAGGCGCGTATAAATAAATATAATAATGATATGCAGATGGATACTTAACACATTTTGTTCCTAGAACAAATCTCTCCCTTTCCTCTCTCCCGCTAGCACAATTCTAACTTCTACCCAATTACATAACACTTCTAAAGAAACCTCATTTACATTGAGGGGAATATGTGAGAAGAGAAATACAAAGAGTCAAGAGGTAATAGGTTGGACACGCAGGTCCATTAATATAAATTCTAAATTTATTACAATAATTTCCAAAATTGCCCTCACCCATCTAATATCCGTCCGATATACATTATTCATACATCGCATCCATGTATTCACACAAAGCATGTTATCAATCAATCTAATCCAATTAATTAATCTGAAATTAATGACCATCCAATGTTCAAACAACGATTTGATTTTGCGCGAGTCCAACTCGTTTTATGAATAAGTACTCAAAGTACGAATTCTTGAATTATATTAAACTACAATATTAAATCCAATTTAATTTGTATTTAATACTAATTCTATATTTAATTCTAAATTAAATAATTATACTTTTTAATGTGCCTTTACGACTTAGATTCCAAATCTAATCGTTACGGGTCTCAAAGCCCAATTAACATCCAATGTCAATTTAATTAAAGTCCAATGGGCTTTCAATTAATTTCTTAAGGCATGGACTTTTGGTCAATATGGGTCAAACCCAAATACCAAAGCCCATTTAAGGAATCACCCTTATTTGCCAAGAAACCAATTTAGGCCCATTAGGCCCAATTAATATTAAAGGTCCATTTTATTATATTTGGACTTTATGGATATGGTTTTGGGCCCAATTGGATCCAACCAATTATCCTAAACCAAACTTGGCCCAACCAAGCCCATTAAGCCCAAATACAACTTTTACAAGCCCAATTCCAAATTAAGCCCAACTAATTTAATTACAAAATTCCAAATTTCACAATTAAATTAACCAAAGTGTATTGCCATAATTAATTAGTCAAATTAACATTTCCAAAACACCAATTGACACAAGTAATTATGCTTATTATCATCAATACATGTCCAACACAATTGAATCAAAAATCAATCATTTTTCATGCTATGTCACTCACGGAAATTTGGGATTATTTGTCCGATTACGAATTCAATCCAATTAAATCCTAAATCAACAATTCCCAAATGATTTCAACTCATCCAATGATCAAAAAAAAAATTACCATGACATTTAGGGCAAAACTTTCTGCCAAGCCTCAAATTTGGGGAAAAATTCATCCAATTCAATTTTCATCAATTGACGATCCATAACACTATGTTATCATCATTCAAGCATATTCCAACAATCAATTTCATCCAAACATGCTCAAATCATTTTACCCATTTTACCCTAATTTCAATTTCATGCTTAAACAAGCTCAAGATACCATTGTTGTGTTTCTACTATAGTCCCAAGATCGATTTAAGCATAGAAATCATGAGAATACTCATAAGAAATATGGCGGAATCATACTTACATTGATCGGATTTTGATGCGACGAACACAAAACTTTTTGCTCCTCCTTGGAAGCTCTCGGCCATGTCCAACTTTGTGCTCCATTTGTGTTCTTCAAGCTCCAAGCTTGGTGTGTGGATTCCATGCCCATGGATGGGTTTCCCTATCACCTTTATAAGACTCATAATGTGTGCTAGCACCTTGAAAATTTTGCCATAAAATTCCCTTGCACTTCTTGTTGTTCTCGGCAAATACAGAATTTTGGAGAGGAAAAATGGCCCAAGGCCGTGAGTGTGAGGGAGAAAGTGAGAAGTATTGTGTTGGTTGTGTGTTGTGTATCTAATACACTAAATTAAAAGTCAAATACCAAAAATTAATTAAATGGTAAATGTCTTTCAACCATCACAATTGAGTGTTTCACACTCAAACATCATCCAACAACTTCCATCACAATAAAGTGATAAAGTTGACTAGTGATGTGACGCTTGATTTGACTTGTGGGCCCCACTTGATTCGAAATGCGAGTGGGCCCGCAAACACTCCCGGGCTCGGGTTCGCTAATTCCGAATTAACGAATTTTCCATTGCGACGTAATTAAATCAAATTTAATTAAATAATTATGCCTAGCAAAATTACTATTCACATCGCTAACGAATTAATTCTAAATTAACTAGTTAGCCCGAATTAAAATCTAATTTTAATTCCGCGTCGAAATCTAATTTCATATAATATATCGAATATATTATTTTATCGATTAATTCCAAATTAATCGTTCTCTCTCTTAAATAATAATTTATCCCAAATAAAATATCTCCGTAATTAATCCCAGATTAATTTTCTCTCTCTTATAATTAATCCCAGATTAATAAAGTGCGAGTCATACGTCATCGGTGAATCTTTGGGAAGCGACCCATGAGATCCCCGGATATGTTGGCAGTAAATCCGGTCGTCGGACTATCAGAACACGTACGTACCTAGTACTACGCTTTTACCGATTTACAAGATATGGTTGGCTTCTAGCAAAGCACCATGCCTACCCAATTCTCCAGAAATATTCTTAACGGAATAGATAATCTTTATCAGGCGTAGTATACGTAGTATTGCGTATTACGATCCAGTATCGGATGTCACGTGCAAGGCCTGGGCTAGAATTGTGTCTGCCCTGTACGAAGCACATATCGGATCTCTGGTAACTAGTCTCTATAATCGGATAAACATGACCTAGTCATAATATCCCGATAGCTGCAGCATAAAAGTGCACCAGTTCAGTATCCTACGTGATCATCATCTTCACTATGACTGGAGTGATACTTCCATCTTGACATTACACCCAATACACTACGATTCTCAATATTCCCAGAAGAGGCGTACACAGAACCTGTTAAAGCCCTGGACGACCAAAACCAAAGTATATTGATTGTCGCAAGTATTAGCGGTGCAAGTCTCAGGTTAAGACCAAATACACCTACCCTGATTCGGACTTCCATAGACACATAGTCATACTACCAATGGAATTTCGAGGGGTCCATCCAGAGAGAAGCTGTTTCCATACCATCGGTAAACACAACCTCCTATTACACTTGCATGAGTATCCTATACCCAAATATATGAGAACTATGCCGTTATGCTCCCACAACGCGCACAAGTGTAATACTAGTCTATTCCGCATTATCGATGTCCAATCTCGAAAATACTACGACTAGGGATATTTAATGATTAAACCTTCGTGGATTGATACTGTCTCATATCATCTCAATCCGGAACTAATCATAAGGACCTTTTATCATTTATATCTTGGTAATCTAATTACAAATGATAAAAGAGCAATTTCCTTTGTCACATAGTTAATTTGTACAACAATATCATGATCTGTACAAATAGTGATTCTATGGGTCATAATTGTCCAACAGACCAACTCAGCTACCCTCTCCGATGAACATCCCAAAGCAATACATATACGGTCAGACTCCTCAATAAATCCACATGGGTCAGAGGAGGACTCTACTCTTGAAAATGTCGGTGGATAAAGCTTCCAAAAATCATGCAAAGAAAACTAGCAGCTCCCGACGCTGTGGTGCTTGAACTACTTCTGGAGTAAGTCCATGAGGTAAGGTGAAAGGTCCTATTTGAAAATCTATAGGATCTGGTCCAACTGGGGGAATTACTTTCTGCCGAGCCAATGAGTGTCCTACCGGTGGAGGTGGGATGGGAACTGTGGGTTCTGTAGCTCTCGGCTCTGGGTCTAGAGGCTGCTGTTGTCGAGCAATCAATTAAACAAGGGCTTTTACCGAGCACTGGATCTATTGCAAACCCGCAGCTACTACATCATCAGCATGTACCACTGGTCTTCCCCTATCATCACCTACTCCACCCTCATGCACAGATTTCACTCTATGTCCCCTATCTGGCTTAGGGGAAGGTGCCACTGAACTCTGATTTGGATCCACGCTCTGAGGAGCCCTACCACGCCTAGGTCTACCTCTGACTTCGGTTCTACCATTGGATGGCATGATATCTAATCAATCAAGAAAAGAGGTGGTCAATAACATTTTAAAGAAATTGTAACAAAACAAATGAGACATACCTCGGGACAAGTATATTATAGGAATAATGTTTTATATATTAGTACCTCGGGTATACTACATATATAAGACACTGCCACTCTTCCACTACAGTCATTGACTCCTTAGACCATACTCTAATACCATCTTTGTAGCATCCCCGATCTAGGAAGCTACGGCAGATGAAAGATTCCACTGACTAATAACTAGAAATATTGACATTTTCTTATCTGAAATGACTTTTCCTTAATAATATGCAAGCACACATATTTCATAAATCTGTTTCGACACATAAACCATAAATATATACATAGTCTGAGTACTCTATACAAACCACAAAATGTCATGAAATAGCAAAAACAATAGGAATTATATTTTGAGTGAATGTAGATCTGACATGATAGACCCTTGAGACTTGTGACTGCAGTGCTGCTTTTGTCCCTGATCAATGTCTCCAAAATATGATTGCGGCTCACCAGTGAAATAGCCCTGTAAAATATGGAGGGAGGGTAAGTCCTAAAGAACTCAGTGAGTGGAGCTATAAACACTGAAAAAAAACAAGATATTAATGAAACTTAGAAATAGAGAATCAATATATGAATTTATAAAATATAATACGAGTTTTCTTTCAAAACTGTAGGGAACCATCTGTCTATAAATATGCTAATAATCTGGCACTCGGGAGCGTCCCCCCTTACGCATAATCTGGTGGTCTTGGGGAGTTACGTCTCGCTGTCCCCTAAGCCACAAATCTGTCTTTCTATTTTATTCATAACTCTCATTTCACTATAAAACGTCCTCAAGGCATATAAAACCAAAGTTAAATAAGTTCAAATGAAAGTTCATTCAAAATCATAACAAATTCTGCATAATTACTCCACTCACAGTGCTACGGCAGATCGGGTATAGTGCACGACGTAGGTGATCTTTGAGTGTTTTGACGTCGATCTACAGTCAAAGTAATCGTTAGTTTATCTTGAAATAAATAGAAAAGTATATACAATACATGGTTGATGTTTTATGCTTATGATACGACTTATTGTGTATTTACACACTTATACGAGACCCTTAGAGTGCCCCCTAACATCCTAGGATAAAACTGGACCTGATAAAAACTGATCCTGGAAATCTGATCACGCGTCGCGACATTGGCCATGGGCGTCGCGACGCTCACCTCATCAGGTGAGGCAGTAAGCACCCTCTGTTCTCCGTGTTACGATGCATGGGTTGGGTGTCGCGACTCCCTCACACGTCACGATGCTAAACGATATGCGTCACAACTTCCACCAAATTAGATCAAGGTAGTAAGTCCTCTCTGTTTTTAACATCGCGACGCTGGTCCTTCGGCGTCGTGACACTCAACTTCCAGGGCCATATCAGTGGTGATACTAAGTACGCGTCGTGACACTGAGTATACATGTTGCGACGCTAGGCTGTTTCTCAGAACCCAAACTTAGCCTCATCTTCACTCTTAGCTTTCATAATACTTTACCAGTTATTAACATGACAAACACTCAAATTATCATCAATTACATCCTCCAACTCCATCTCATAACCATCCCATAAACTTCAATTTAGTTTCATGCTTAGAGATCTTCATAATTTTGGGGTTCCTTACAAGCACTATAATCTCAACCCAATAATCAACTAATCATCATCAATCTCAAGTCATCAACATATCACAATCACCACATAATCAAAACTCAACAAATCAAGATTTAGGTTAAGACATTCTTACCTAAAATTTAATTCTTCTTTACCAATAAGGTCTTCAACCTTCTTCCTCTCCTACCTAGGTTTGATTTATGATGGATGGCTCTTGTTTATCTTTGGGAATTGCTAGAAAATGAAACTACTCCCTCTTATCTCCTTGAATTTTCGACTAAGTGGGAAAAACAAGTGAAGACTTATTTTTCTCCCTCCAATTTTATATCTCTCTAATGAATTATGTAGAGATATCTTGAGTTTAAGGCTTGGATGTAAATTGGGCTTACAAATATGGGCCAATTTGCTTAATTACTCTAATTATGCCTTAATTCTAATTTTAATCTTTTTAAAGTGGGCTCTCTAAATTATTTCTAAACTTTCGCTAGTGTTCGGAGAAAATTTTACATACGTCGACAAGTTGCTACTCTAGTTGAGTTATATAATTCCGTATTATTACAGAATAAATGCTAGATGACCTTGAGCGATTAAAGTACGATGTCACGTATGGTTTGAGATGGGATTTGATAGCTTTGATAATAAAAGTTAGAGATGTTTCAAGGAAACTCAAAGTTGTGAACACAAGTCTTTGGCCAAAGCAGTCGATATCTTAGAGATATCAAATCCACAAGATCAAGTTTAAAGATGTAACATCCCCAATTTGGGAGATGTTACCGGCAAGGGATAGACCGTACTAACCCCATAAGCCTCTGACTCTAGTGTCCACTATTCAATTACTAATACTATTTTCTTTAAGTAAATATTTACATCGTATATATATGGGACTGTGGCCCACACTTACAACTTAATATACAAACCTGATTCTAACAACTTTAAGCATAAAGACACATGTTTTTTTACAATGTCCACACCTCACTCAAATACTAGTTCAAGACTATTACATGACTCTGACTGACTCCAAATGGACTTTTACTCTTTGACTTAAACTGATGGACTCCAAACCCTAGTAACTGCATCAGTATCTGCCCTTCCGAGCTCGTCCTCCGAGAATACCAGTAAGAACAGAAAATTGGAAGTGGGGGTTAGATCGCTGTACGATCTAAGTGGGTGGACGGAAAAACTAAAATACTGTTGTAAAAATATTTGTTTGCAAAACCAAAAGCTAAGAAAATCTTTGTATCAAAACTTTTTTTCTGTCTGAAATCTCTGGGCATCTTTTAAGAAAACTAATCTTTTCTAAGACCTCTCTGAAAACTATTCTGAAAACTTTTCAATGTACATGATTTCTGAAAACTGTCTCTAAAAAACTGATTTTTATTTCTGAAAACCTTCTCGGAAAAACTGATTTCTATATCTGAAATATGTTCTCTGTAAGTCTGGTATCATAAAATTGATTTGTAACTGAAAACTTGACATATGAGGGCGTTACGTATCACCGTCCCCCTATACGCCTAACTAGAGCCAGCAGTGTAAATCCATGACTTTGGAGCGTTACGTATTGCCGTCCCCCAAAGCATGCCACTACTGTCCCTGAAACTGGTGGTCTTGGGACGTCACGTATCGCCGTCCCCCAAGCCACAAAATAGAACTGGGGGTGCGAATCTATGTTACCCTCCAACCTCTGAATCTAGGGTCTAGAGGCGTTACGTATCGACGTCCCCCTAGCCCTGAACTAGGATCTGAGGGCGTTAAGTATCGCCATCCCCCCAGTCCTCGACATGTGCACATGTTCTCTGTCCGTCAATTCCAAATTGTATCCAGTTACATAATGGGGTGGGTTTTTCCCCCATGTCCTGAAAAACATAAAACATGTTCTGAAAAACATTTCTTTCTCAGATATAATTTAAATAATAAGCTTTTATGCAAATATTGTAATAAAAACAATCTATCGCCCTAAGACATAAAAAGTAAATTTGTTGTAAAATAGCAATATGAAAAATAAATTTAAAGAGTAATGTCCATTTATTGTTTGGAAATTCGGCTGGCATTATTCACTTGTTGAGAAGACTCTGGTTCCTGCGACGACCGATTATTGATAGTTTTGATTAGAAAACGAACTAAGAGTAAATAGATCAGAATTAAGCTAAATTTTCTTATACAAATAAAGACTATCACTCTGAGGCATATCATATGTATATTATGGAGTAATTTATACATACATGTTGATACGAGACTTATAGGATAGCCTCTAATGTGTTCGGATGAAACTAAAATGACTTGTAACTGATCTGGGAAATTATTTGCTCACGTGTCTCGACGTAAGACAGGGCACGTCGCGACGTGGATCATCCAGAGAGGTGCCCTAATTTTTACCGTGCACATCGTGACGAGCTACCACTTCACGTCGCGACGTGACTTGCACCAGAAGCGTTTTCTGGGAAATTTACCAGATCGCATCGTCAATATCAGGCTTAAATCTTCATTTTCTTATACCCAATTTGCTCCAAATCCCCCCAACAATCACACAAACAAATATCCCCAATTATAAATTCTACAACAGCATCAGTAACATCTTCAAATACTCTCCATTTCATTTCTCTCATTACTACGTTAATCCTTTAAAGTTTCCAAAACACCAATAGAACACTTAATCAATTTCTCTACATATAAATTACTAATTAGCAATCCTTATTGTAATCCCATCATGACATCAAACTCATAAAATTTTATAACTTAGCTTTTGGGTCAAGATTCCTTACCTTATTTCCCTTGATTTTCCTTTATTCTCTAAGTCCCCAATTATTGCCAATTATTTTCTTAACTCTTGGAGATTGGTTCTTACTTTTCTCCTTTACTACTTCTTCTCGCTCCTTCTTTCTCTTTTCTTTCTCCTTTCTTTCCACACGTTTTTTCCTTTTCATTTTCTCTCATTTTTGTGAAATGAAAATAGTGACATGCTTTTATACTTGGGTATTTTTGAAATTGTCAAAATGGGGAAAAATTGAGAAATTTGTGGAAACTTGAAGAATTCTCTAGAATGCCCCTCAGTACTATTCATCTGAATTTTTAATATGCATTTTCGAATTGCTTCCGGTCTGAATTTAGAAAAATGTTCAACATGAAAGTCGTAGATCTCGATCTTAGATTTCTGAAGATATAAAATTCATAAATTTTAGAGTTCGTATAAGAAAGTTATGACCCAAATACTATGAGCAATCCGGAGTTATAAGTTATACAGTTTCGTATCGAAATTTCGAAAAATTAACCGAACATCCCCAAAGTTGTTTCATGAGTGTATTTGTGCCCGAACATGATTTATATTATAATATCTTCATACCGTAATACCAAAATACCATAACGCAACAGTATTAGGACTACGGGTCGTTACAAAAGATGTGTCGAGTAGAAAGGAACTGACCTTACCATGATCCTAGACTCGATAAGAAATATAAATAGCGAAAGGAATGAGATGACATGATCGAAGTGTATTCTAACAGGTTCGTATATTTTACCACTTCATTCATCGACTATAGGCTATGGCTTGCTGCTAGGCGATTACCCATGGTTTGTGGGATATCATGGAGATGAAATATTAAAGAGTTAATATTATCCCACTACTACTCAATAATGAACCTAGGACGGTCACACAAATATAGTTCTCATCTACATTATAAATTCAATTATGTTTATTAAAAGTAAATAAATGATTATTTTTGCAAAATAAGATTTCCTAATATGATTATGATAATCAAGATAGTTCGGAAATATTAATTTGATTAATAAATTCGAAATATAAAATTAGATTTAATTTTTTAAATAAATATTTGATATTTATATTAAATAAATTAAACTTAATTAAATATAATTTTAATTAATTGTTAAATAAAATTAAGGAAAATAAATAAATAAATTAATAGTTAATTATTTATTAGGCCAAAATAATATGTAATCTTTTGGACTTTAATTTAGTGGGCTATCATCCTAATTAATTAGAGCCATAATTAAGATTAAATAATGAAGTCTTTAGCTAATAAGGAAACCTTATTTAGTTAAGTTTCCTAATTTATTTTGGAAAGAATCTTTAAGAGATCTAATTTGATTTGGAAGGATCTTAGAGTGTCCTTATTGTATTGAGATACAACCAAAGACAATCATTGCCTATAAATACAAGCTAGAATTCGTCCAAGGGTGTAAAATAAAAATAAAAAATAAAAAAATCTTTCCTTGGCCGAAACTTGTGCTGTTTTTTGTCTTTCTTTGATTAGTTTCAAAAGTTGTTCCAAGATTAATTCCAAGAAAGCTTATTTCTGGGATCTTTAATCTAAAACTTTAACATCTAAGAAAAGAGGAGTTTTATTTGTTCTCAAGTGGGAGCAATTTGTTCCTAGATGAGAACTTGTGTGCCATCTAGATGTGCAACGATTGGTGCACTAAGACAATGGAAAATTCAAGAAGAAATTCAAGAAAGTCTCAAGAAAAGAATAAAAAATTCATATATGTTTTGTTAGTGTTAAATATTATTTATGTTGATAAATAAAATTTATTTGCATGCATGTTTAAAATTAATAGTGATTAATTTTATTATTATATTTTCTTACATCAACAATGACATAACCATGATCCTTAAATTAGTTTTGGTAGAAAATTTTGAATTTTAATCACATGAATCCTTCCACACTAACCCAAAAACCTTATAGTGGTATCAATAGCTTTGAGGTTATGCCGCTTTGATGAAAACAAATTAAAGCGTGTATTTCAGACCCTATTGAGAGCTGTTTGGTTAGGCTATCACTTTACGTAGATAAAATCATTATTTTGGTCTAAATTATTTTGTAGAGACACTAGATATATGGACTAATGACTCTGTAAAATTTTAACTCAATCGGAATTCAAAATGGTCATCCTCTGCGTGAAACAATCTCACCAACAGAACGTAAAAATTCAGGTTTGGGGCGCCATTGGTGCACCCATTTTGCGTCACACACACGCAAGATTTGAGAGCGTAGTAGAAGTGTAGCACGATGGTTGAGCCCATCGCGCGCACGCTGCCCCTCCCCTGGTGTCTTCTGCCACAGGGAACAATTCAAAAATATTTTAAAATTGTTGGGGCTTTATTATAAATACCTAAAACTTTAGGAATAAAGTTATAATTTTTAAAATTACAAATATTTTGTAAAATTTCCAAAATTAAAAATTTAAGTAAAATTAGAATTCGTTTTCAAATAAAGTTATTTTTGGAAAGAATACTGATAAGTGGTAAATATATCAATATTTACCACCCATTTTAACTTAATATTTTGTATAGTTTCTTGAGTTTTGTGAATATTTTGATGTGTTTTGTGTTATTTTGTAGATAAATAAAATAACAGGACTCTCTGGAATCAAATCAGGACTTAAACGGTGAATTTCGAAAGAAAAATGGCAAAATTGGAATTATGCGTTGCGACGCGCAACACTTCTAAGTCGCGACCACTAACGTGCGCCAGACACTTGTCAAAATCAGAGAAATTTGATATCATGCGCACTTGCTAAAATATATCTGCCACGTGTCAACATCACAACAATCTTACTAACATGTGCCAGACACATGTCATCATCTCATGTTGCTGATAATACACGTCATTGCTGATGGCAGCATCGTGACGCGCACAACCTTCTGTGTCACGACGTCGAGCCAATAATTTTGCATACAGCCACGTGTCAAGATCCTGTTGAATCAATGGCACGTCGCGACGTGCAAGTTGTTTGCGTCGCGACGTGCAAGTTGTTTGCGTCGCGATGGGTGGGGCATAATTTTGCCTATAAATTGAAGCTGAAATCAGAAGGAGAATTCATACATTCTTTTGGGGATTTCCTTCTTTTGGGGATTTCCTTAAGAACACTAAGAAGATTGTATTTTGTTTGTTTATATATAACTTTCTGTATTTAATATTTTATTTTACGCAATAGTTCTTTCTTTATTTTACTTTTTAGTCTTTATTTTACTTTTCAGTAAGAGGAGGTAACTCCTCTCTGCTGGGGTGAAAGATTAAGCCTTTATTACTAAATTTTAGATTAATCTCCCTTAATTATAATATATAAATTATTTAAAACCTGACTTAATGGGATATCACCTTTATGGTCGGTTGGACTTAATTAAATTGATTTTAACCTGACTAAATTGGATACCGCCTTTATGGTCGGTTGGAATTAATCATAAATCTGACTTAATCAGGATACCGCCTATATGGTTGGTTGGTAATGTCATGCAAAGTTAATATATTATAATAAGTGAGATATCTAAATTAGAAGTAATAAAAGTGAATCCTCTAGCCCCCAGCATTTTCTTTATTGCTTTGTTTACCTTTTTAATTTCCAAGCTTTACTTTATGTCATTTATTTTATTTAAGCTTTTACTAATCTTAGATATGTGTTTTAACTAAACCTGTTATCTGGGATTGTGATGAATTCCAATATCACCGGTTTATAAGGGGTTATTTTGTGTCTTGGGTAATATAAAAGTTTACTTATTAAGTCTTAAGCTTAATGCTTCTTGTTAACTGGCCAGTAATAAGATTGATGTGGTAAACTTAAAATGAAATTGACGAAGGGATTTTAGGTTTCAGCCTTAGACTTAATATCCCACGATCTCCCTTAAGGATTAGATACCTCATAATAGATTTCCTTCTAGGATAGACATATACCTGTCGAGTGGGGTTAGCCACAATTGGAACTTAATGTTAATGAATTTAGGTAACTTGGTTGACATTGACATATGATTAATTGGGTTATTTGGGTATTTGCATATGACCACAGTTAGAGGCTTTTGCATAAATTCGTGTTCCAGGTTAATAAACCGATATATTGCACAAACATGAGATAACCACTTCATCTTTAAAAGATATTGGAAGAATTCACAACCCTAAATAGTTTTATAATATTGAATTTTCCTTTCACTTACATTCGCACTGTTTTATTTACTTATTTTTAGTTTAAAATCACCAACCAATCTATTAGATACTTGTAAACATTTGGCTTCATAAATTAATAGCTTAGGTATTAAGTCCTCATGGGATCGATACATTTTATACTACTTGAGCGATATGTGCGCTTGCATTACGTGAGTGATTTCACCGATCAAGTTTTTAGCGCCGTTGCCGGGGACTTATTTATCTTTCACTATTAATTTTGAGGTTAGATATCTTTATCTGTGTCTAATTTGCTTTTATTTATTATTTTTGTTTTCTTGTGTTTCAGGTTCTCAGACACTATATGAGAAGAACCAGAAGCTTTGAAATCCGTCCGCTTGACCCATAGATTGAAAGATCCATCAGACAGTTGAGAAGAGAAAGGCGAGAAGGCCAAAAAGCAATCATCAACATGGAACCTGAACCTTTGGAAGTTGCACCACCAATTCCTATTCGAGACAGAATTATTCTGGTGGTTGACAGCTTCATTTCATGTATTGTACTTCCTCCTTTACTAGCAAATACGTGTGACAACAAAATATGCATTCAGATGATATAACAACCAATACAGTTTGGGGAGAATGCAACTGAAGATCCTAATGCCCACATCAGCAACTTCCTAGAAGTTTGCGGAACTTTCAATTACAACCGAGCAGATGAAGAAGCAATGAGACTGTGTGTGTTTCCATATTCCTTGAAAGACAGAGCTAAGGCTTGGCTACATTCACTACCAGCATGTTCCATCACAACTTGGAACACTCTAGCCACCAAATTTCTTCCAAAGTATTTTCCCCCAGCTGGAACTGCAAAGTTGAGGAATGACATTACATCTTTTGTACAACATGACTCGGAATCCCTATGTGAAGCCTGGGAAAGATACAAGGATTTGCTCAGAAAATGTCCTCACCATGAGATTGCAAAATGGCTACAAGTCCAAACCTTCTATAATGGTCTTTCTGGATTAATGAGAACCACAATTGATGCTGCTGTTGGAAGAGATTTAATGGAAAAAAGAGAAGATTAGACTTGTGACCTAATTGAATAAATGACCAACAACAATTCTTTGTGGCCAACAGAAAAGAGCATGATCCAAAGAATTACATGAATTTACGAAGTATGAGCCAACACAGCATTGAGTGCCAAACTTGATCAGATATGCAAACTCATGGAAACTCTTAGCATGAAGGTTAATATTGTATCCACAAGTTTACCATATAGAGGAGCACCAGAGACAGAATCATACAACTAACATGATGAGATAGTGAACTATGTCAGCAACTTTGACAGACAGAGGAACAATACATATTCCAATATCTACAACCCAAGGTGGAGAAATCATCCCAATTTCGCATGGAGCAACAATGCAGGGCAAAGAAACAATCCACCACCAGGATTCCAACAACAGAACAAAGGCCAGGAGTATGAGAATAAGCCAGGAATAGAAGAAGTGTTGGTCCACTTGAAAAATCTAGAAGAAAAAAATGACGCTCAAACAGCGAAAAATGATGCTATATTTCAAGCCCCAATCAGCATTGAATCAAAGCTTAACTGCTTCTATAAAGACACTAAAAAATCAAATAGGACAACTGCCGAATGCTCAGAGTTACAGACCGCAAGGTACCATTCCTAGCAACACAGAACCAAATCCAAGGAACAGAGGGAATGAGCAATGTCAAGCCATCACTTTGAAAAGCGGTATTGAAATCAACAAAGATATTGGAATCAAGGCATCCATTGAGGAAGTTCCAAAAGAAAGCAGTGAAGCAGAACCACATATGGAGGAAAAAGAGACAAAAGAAAATGATCGAGAAAGATTCACTCCACCTCACCTTTTCCACAGCGTCTCTAGAAAAGTAAACTGGACAAGCAGTTTTCTTGATTCCTGGAGATCTTCAAAAAACTGCATATCAACATTCCATTTGCAGAAGCGTTGGAACAGATGCCCAGCTATGTTAAATTCATGAGAGACACTCTGTCATGAAAGAGAAGATTGGGAGATTACGAGACAGTAGAATTGACAGAAGAATGCAGCGCCATCATTCAGAGGAAGCTTCCCCCAAATTTGAAAGATCCTGACAGTTTCACCATCCCTTGCACCATAGGAGAACATAACTTCGGTAAGGCTTTGTGTGATTTAGGTGCTAGTGTTAACTTGATGCCTTTTTCTATTTACAGGAAACTGTAAATTGGAGAAGCAATGCCCACCTCAGTCTCTGTGCAACTTGCTGATAGAACGCTCATATTTCCGAGAGGTGTAGTTGAAGATGTGCTGGTCAAAGTCGATAAACTCATTCTCCCAGCAGACTTTATTATCCTTGACATGGAGGAAGACGCAGACATGCCCATCATCCTCGAGAGACCATTTTTGGCTACAGGTCGAACCATTATTGATGTACAAAAAAGAGAACTAACCATGAGGGTACAAGACCAAGAAGTAAAATTCAATGTTTTCAAAGCCATGGAATTCCCGAATGATGAATGTTTTAGACTTAATGTGAGAGATAGTACCATCCAAAACTTCGATGCAATGCAAAGTCCCACTGAAAAACTTAAAGCATGTCATCTGCCTCTGGAGCTTGAAGATAAAACGTGATGCACCATGAACAAGTTAAATCATGAACTGTAAGCAACTGAAGAGAAACAGTTCCACCAACTCAACGAATTGGAGGAATTTCACATACAGTCTTCTGAGAATGCCAAACTGTATAAAAAAAGGCAAATAAGAGACATGATGAGAATTTAGTGCACATGCAACTGGAACCGGGTTAGCGGGTATTGTTCAACAAATCAAGGTTGAAATTTTTCTCTAGAAGGTTAAAATCACAGTGGTCAGGTCCATTCTTAATCACCCAAGTTTTACCAAATAGAGCCATTGAGTTACATGATCCCAACTCTAATAAAACCTTCAAATTTAAAAGCAAGCATGTCAAGCACTACTGGGAGAATCATTGGAGCGACAACAAGAAAGTGTCACACTTTCAGATCCAGCCTAACGTTCGGCAGATATGTCTAACTGACGACGTTAAACTTAGCGCTAGTTGGGAGGCAACCCATGCAAATTGTGTATATATTCCGATTTGGTGTGTTTTATTTTTTGTGTGTTTAATTTTTGTAGGTAAAGTTACATACATGATGGAAGACGTTCTCTCAAATCTTCACAAGCAATTTCCTTCTCTCACTCAAAACTCTCTGATGAAAGTCTACAAAGCTCGCATGAAACGAATGAGACTTCTGATGATCAAAGGTATTCCTAATGACATTCGTTGATCAATTGAATCACGAGTCTGATTGGCAGGTGAGTCCTCTGACTCTTTTATTTAATATTTGCCTGGTTTAGGAAGAAGCACCTATGCTAAGAAAAGAAGAGCTAAAAGAATGGGTGTTTGCTATAAATGTGCACGCATGACATGTAATACTCGTTGTCGTTCTTTAGGAATGGTGTCTGATAACCATGAAGATAAAATAAATTCATTAGGGATGGCTTGAGTAAGGAGTCTTTGAATGACATATCATTGACTCTTGAGACACATTCCAGTGGATATGTGCATCACATAATTCATATGTTACATGCACAGTTTCGAAAAGAAAGGTAACAATTCAGTCTCGGGAATCTGACTTTAAAAGACCTTGTTTGCCAATTTATAAGAAAATTGGATGTGAAGCTTGTCCCTGACGCATAGACGTCAATCAAACGGTTACTTCTTGTAAATATTATTATCTCTTTGTATTTATCTAATAATTGTGATTTGTTTTGTTATTTTCTTTTATTTTCTCCGACAGGATTCAGACTTTTTGACTTTCACGATATATGACTGTTTAGTTAATAATTATCATTTGGCAGATACTAGTGCCATTATTACTCATCCCTTTTCAAGTTCTATAAATTGAGCTCGTCATTGCACTCTTGAAGACATCCAGAGTTGGGACATAAATATAAAAAAATGGAAGCAACTTCAATGAGACGAGTTGTAAATATCTGTGTGTTTTACGGTACTAGTGTTGGTTCTAAACCAGAATTCGTTGCGGCAGCACAAGAATTGGGTAGAGTCATAGCTGAAAGGAATATGCACTTAGTATATGGCGGTGGCAATCTTGGACTAATGGGGTGTGTTTCAAGTGATGTTCAGGAAGGAAGTAGTCAAGTTCTAGAATCATCCCAAAACCTTTGGCTGAGGCGAATCTTATAGGACCATCAAACGGAGAGAAACTTATCGTGCTAGGTATGTCTGAACGACTGGTTGAAATGATTAATCGCACTTATGTTTTTATTGCTTTTCCATGTGGCTTGGGTATAATGGAGGAAATTCTTACAGTACTATCTTGGGAAAACTTGAACATACACCAAAAACCGATTGGACAGTTTAATGCTGGTGGATTTTATGATTTTCTTTATGTGTTTCTTGATGATGCCTGGAGAAATGGGTTGGTGTCAAAACCTGTAAAAGAAATCCTCATCACTGCCGGAACTGCCCATGATTTAATTGACCAACTTTTAGCCTTTGAACTACAAATTGACCCTATCATTTCCAAGATTAACTGGTCTGATAATGATCGTGGTAAAAAGCGTCGGATTAACCTGGATCTTAACCTTTAATTTTCTTTTTAGATGTAGAATACCAGCTAACCAGGTACGATTCTCTAAATTCTTCTTCTACTTTTTATACATTGGGGACAATGTCTCAATTAGGTTTGGGGGAGGGGAATAATTGATTAGTATCTTGTTTTTATTTTTTTCGTTGTGTTGTTTTTGCTTGGTTTTTAATCAAAAATTTTCAAAAAAAAAAAGATTAAAAAATTTAATAAAATAAAAAATATATTTTTGTGTTTTTATGTTTTTAATTTGACTAATCAGGTGAAATTGGTGTGACATAGTTGTGTAAGGAATTTCCACTCCAGAGACGTATCTCAACCTATTTCGAAATGAGTTAAATTTTTTTATTTCCTTTTAAATTATTTAATTTGTGAATTCTCCATAAAACTGATTAAATTGGATCTTCATATGCTTTGTTGACAGACATTATCAACATATATGGTAACATACGGCGATGAGTTGTAATTGAAAAGTTTATAATATTCAGTGTTCTAGCTTAATTGAATGAAGCATCTAAAAAGCGATGGAATATAAAAACAAACATCTGAGATCCGAGTAATTAAGTCCGTAGGGGTGTTTTAACACCTAGTGCCCTAAAACCAACTGGTTTATGAGTCACTGGCCTAAAGCTCGCTACATGGATTGAAGATGTTATAAAAAAAAAGATATCTGAAATCCGAGTAATTAAGCCTGTAAGGGTGGCTTAACACCTAGTGCCCTAAAGCCAACTAGCTTGAGAGTCACTGGCCCAAAGCTCGCTACATGGATTAAAGATATTGTAAATAAATTTAAAAAAAAATCAGAAAAAAAATTCCATTGCTAAAAAGGTGTGAATTCTGATATAACTTTAGGACAAAAATATTATTTTTTTCTCAACTACACTTATGAACATTGTGGGCACAATGATTTGATTAATACTTTGTTGGTTGTGTATATGGAGAATGGTAAAAATAATCGGAGAATTTACTTATTTGGTATTTAGAAAGAAAGAAAACAACTATTAACTTGGATAAAAAGTTTCATTGTTTATTCTTTTTTCTCTTGTCTTTTTGCTTTTGTGTGCATTAGATTGACGTTTGTGGGTATCGTTGCTGTAAGCCCTCACGAGACTACAACTCATCCACTAGGGACACCTAAGGTTTTAAAGGCTTGTTGTATACGCTAAATGCAACCGTGCTCCCTACGAAAGTGGCTTAGTTTAATTTTATTTTAAAGTTGCTTATTGTATTTTGTTGTTTTGCTCGAGGACTAGGAAAATGTTAGGTTTGGGGGTGTGATAAGCGATAAATATATCAATATTTACCACTCCTTTGACTTAATATTTTGTATAGTTTCTTGAGTTTTGTGAATATTTTGATGTGTTTTGTGTTATTTTATAGATAAATAAAATAACAGGACTCTCTGGAATCAAATCAAGGCTTAAACGGTGAAAATTAGATGAAAAATGGCAAAATTGGAATTCTGCATCGCGACACGCAACACTTCTGCGTCGCGACCACTAACATGCGCCAGACACGTGCCGAAATCAGAGAAAGTTGCTATCATGCTCACTTGCTAAAATACGCCTGCCACGTGTCAACATCACATCAATCTTGCTAACATGTGCTGAACACGTGTCATCATCCCATGCTACCGATAATACACGTCATTGCTAAAGTCAGCGTCACGACACATACAACCTTCTGCGTCGCGATGCCGAGCCAATAATTTTTCCGACAGCCACGTGTCAAGATCCTGTTGAATCAATGGCATGTCGCGACGCACAAGTGTTTTACGTCGTGACGTGCGGGGTAGACTTAATGGGATACCGCCTTTATGGTCGGTTGGAATTAATCAAAAATCTGACTTAATCAGGATACCGTCTATATGGTCGGTTGGTAATATCATGCAAAGTTAATATATTATAATAAGATAGATATCTAAATTAGAAGTAATAAAAATGGATCCTTTAACCCCATCATTTTCTTTATTGCTTTATTTACCTTTCAAAGCTTTACTTTATGTCATTTACTTTATTTAAGCTTTTACTAGTCCTAGATATGTGTTGTAACTAAACCTGTTATCTGAGGTTGTGATGAATTCCAATATCACCGGTTTATAAGTGGTTATTTTGTGTCTTGGGTAATATAAAGGTTTATTTATTAAGTCTTAAGCTTATGCTTCTTGTTAACTGGCCATTAATAAGATTGATGTGGTAAACTTCAAATGAACTTGACGAAGGGATTTTAGGTTTTAGTCTTAGACTTAATAGCCCACGATATCCCTTAAGGATTAGATGCCCCTTAATAGATTTCCTTCCAGGATAGACATATACATGTCGGCGGGGGTAGCCATTATTGGAACTTAATCTTAATGAATTCAGGTAACTTGGTTGACATTGACATATGATTAATTGGGTTATTTGGGTATTTGCATCTGACCATCGACAGAGGCTTTTTCATAAATTCATTTTCCAGGTTAATAAACCGATATATTGCACAAATATGAGATAACCACTTCATCTTTAAAAGATATTGGAAGAATTCACAACCATAAATAGTTTTATAATATTGAATTTTCCTTTCACTTACATTCGCACTGTTCTTTTTACTTGTTTCAGTTTAAAATCACCAACCAGTCTATTAGATACTTGTAAATATTTGGCTTCATAAATTAATAGCTTAGGTATTAAGTCCTCGTGGGATCGATACATTTTATACTACTTGAGCGATACGTGTGCTTGCGTTACGTGAGTGATTTCACCGATCAAATACTAATGAAATTTAGTCGTTGCTAGTTTATTGAACTAAACTTCCTTTGAGGAAGTTAACTCAATTACCATAAGAATTCTAATACAATTTTGAATAAATCTCTAAATAATTCAATATGATTAAAATATTAATTGATTAATAATCAAAGAGTAATCTTTTAAAAGTTTCAAGATTAGTATATGATTATACAAGCCCTGAAAGCCTTAGACCTTCTCGAATAAAAATTTTCTAAAGAAAACATTTTCACCAAGGCGATAAGAGCCTAAGAAGGTAAGGACTTAAGTGGTTATGTCGGACTCCCTTTATTTTCTGGGAGTTTTTCTCTAGTCACCGAATTATGAAAAATTGTCTTAATCCAAATAGAGCAGCTTTATTAAATGTTAATGAAAGATTAGGATCCCTTCATCTAGAGCCAAAATAAAAGTTATGTGGTAAATATGCTTGTGCATGATGAAAGTATAAGATACAAAATATCAAGACGCACTAAAAGAAAAACCTAAAATATATAGAGATATGAATAATTAATTAATCACTGAGATTAAAATATTAAGCATTAACCTTCCAACACGATCAAGTAGCCCACTAAATATAAGTTGGCAAATCCCAAAACCTATTAGGTGATGGACCTTCATATGTTTAAGTACTATTTGACTTGTTCGTCTAAGTTACCTAATGATTGTGAGCCCAAAACCCATTGGGTGAGGGCTAATCACATGTGTTACGTGACGAAATGTGTTCGACCTATCTTAATTAGAAAATATTTCAAAACCAATGAGGTGGGACATTGTTTGCTAGTGGTGGAAAGGTTGAGTCTTGTATAGAGATACAAAATAAAAGCAATTTTGGCTCATTGAAGATGAAGTGTCAAGACCTATTAGGTGAGGCATGACATTAATAGTGAGAAGTCGACATCCCACTATAAATATATCCAATAATATTACCGTCTACCACATATGGGAGTGAACAAAATTAGTGGGAGCAATATTGTTTAAAAGACCTTACACTTTGATAAAAAAATTATTATAAAATAACTAACAAACTATTATTTTCAACAGATTAAGTGATACAAAATGATTCCATTATCTACAATACTTGACAAAGACAAATTCACTGGCCCAAATTTTCTGGAGTGGCGTAAGCTCAAGATTATCTTGGGTTACGAACGTCTCTATTACATTCTCGATATGATAGACCATGATCCTATTGATGATGATAACCATGCTGAAAAGATTGCTGCTTATCAAAAGTGGCAAAACAATGAGCTCAGGTAAGAAGCTACATCAAAGCCTCTCCAAGCTCAGTTTTGCAAGGGTAATATGAAAGGTTTGACTCATCGGTGGACATCTAGGAACACCTACAAGAGTTGTATTTGAAAATAGTTAAACTACTAGATACGATGTTACTAGCAAGTTATTCAGGATGAAATAAAGGAATAGACTTTTGTATATGATCATGTGCTTCAAATGATCAATATGATTGACCAAACAAATACATTTGATCTATGACTAACATTTAAAGTTAATGTGGATTTGATCCAGCAATCCTTTACTCCCGCCTTCAAGAGCTTAATTTCAAATTTCAACATGAACAAGTTAATTAGATCAACTAGGTCACTTAACTAACTTCATGACTCGTTAAAGACCTATGAAAAAATCGAAAATCTATTAAAGGTTAAAGGAAATGAGAAATGAATTGTTCTTGCTGTCAATGGTCCTTATAAGAATAAGAAAATGAGAAAGGGCAAAAAGCAAGCTTCTAAGAAAAATAAGTCTGTTAGAGACATATCGAAGAAAAGAAAAGAAAAAAATGCCCAAGATGAGTGCCTCTACTGCAAGAAGAAAGGACATTAGAAGAGGAACTGTCCTCAGTACCTTACAAGCTTGAAAAAGCCAAAAAAGGTACATCCTCATTCTTAGTTATTCAAATGGATATCAATATAAGTTCCATATCTCATTCATGGATTTTATATTTTAATTCTACCTCATATATTTATATGTCCCCATAAATTCTAAGGAGTAAAAGTTTGCTCAAGGATTGCGAAATGGTCCTCAAGGTTGGAAATGGAGAGCTTTCTCTGGGACGTGTCATTGTCCTATGCCATCAAGACATTTAATTTATTTAGATAAAATATTATATTTTCCTAGTGCAATAAGGAACATTATTTCCATTCCAGTTTTGATGAAATATAACTATGAATTTAATTTTATCAATGAGAAATGCAATATTTATTATTTGAGTAAATTTATTAGTATTGCACTAAATATAAATGGATTATATGTCTTGCAAATGGATGACAATCATAACAATGAATTAAACATGGTAACAACAAAGAAACCAAGAGATAATCCCAATTTAAGATTTATTTGGCACTTAAGATTACGTCATATTGGAGACAAAAAAGATTTCACAATTGGAAAAGGAAGACTTACTTCCTTAATTGGTTTAGAATCTTATCCAACTTGCGAATTAGGTCTCAAAGGAAATATGACCAAGTCACATTCTGTAAGAAAAAATGAAAGAACCAAAGAAACCTTGAAACTTATACATACTAATGTATGTGTCCCACTTAGTATAGTGGCCAAAGGTGGTTTTCAATACTTTGTTACTTTCACTGATGATTGTTCAAGATTTGGGTATTTGTACCTAATGAAACATAAGTCAGATACTTTTGAAAAGTTCAAAGAGTATAAGAATGAAGTAGAAAACAAATTGGGAAAAAGTATCAAAAATCTACGATTTGATCGTGGAGGAGAATACTTAAGTATCGAATTTCAAGATTATCTCAAAGAACATGGAATAGTGTCTCGGGTAACATCTCCTTACACACATCAACAAAATAGTGTATCTGAAATGAGATATTGGATATGGTATGTTCCATGATGAGCTTTTTTGATATACCAATGTCTTTTTGGGATACGCTCCCTAAACAACCTTGCATATTCTAAATAGAGTTCCAACCAAATCTGCACCCAAGATCCCATATCTGATGTGGTATAGGAAACGTCTTAACTTAGGATACTTAAAGATTTGGGAGAGTTCGACTTATGTAAGGAAAGTCTTAACGGAAAAATTAGACTCAAGATCTGAAAAATATCAATTCTTATGATATCTCAAGGTCTCAATAGGATATAACTTCTACATTCCCTCTTATAAGAAGATCGTGATTAGTAGGAATTCTACTTTTCTTGAGGACCGCATAGTCCAAGAAGAAAGTACTGAAAAAAAAGTAGACCTAGATAAAGAAGTCTATCAATAAGAGAATTCTGAAAATCAAATCTACTTATCTCAAAAGAAACCAAAACAAGTAAAACAAGAAGCACCTAAAGAAATACATAAAATTTATAGGCCAGTAAAGAAATCTCGCATGCCTCTAAGATACACCTTAGTCAATCAACAAAATTTTAAATCTTTTATGATTGGTGAAACGGTTCATGTAGATGACCCCATAAACTACGAAGAAGTAATGTCGGACATTGACTCTTCTAGATGGATTGAAGTTATGAATTCTGAAATGTATTCCATGTATTCTAATCAAGTATGGACACTTGGTGATCCTCCTGAAGGAATTAGTCCCATTGGGTATAAAATGGTCTTTAAGAGAAAGATTAGAAAAGATGGAAAAGTAGAGACTTATAAAGCTAGACTAGTGCCAAAAAGGATATACTCAGAAACAAGAAGTTGATTATGAAGAGACTTTTTTGCCAGTAGCTATGCTAAAATCCATTAGAATTCTCCATGACTTTTCTAAATGGATTACTTGAGGAAGAAATTTATATGAAATAACTAGAAATTTTTACATCTAAAGCAGATAGTCATAAGGTGTGCAAGTTGCAAAGATCTATATATAGTCTAAACCAAGCATCATGGAGTTGGAATCTACAATTTGATGATGCAATCAAAATATTTGTTTCATAAAAAATATAGATGAGCCCTGTGTTTATAAAAAGATCAGTGGGAGCGCCATAGTGTTCTTAATATTATATATGGATGACATATTACTATTGAGAAATGATGTCGTTATGATGACTTCGGTCAAAGTCTAGTTATCCAAAACATTCTCAATGATAGAGTTGGGAGAAACAACCTACATTCTCAACATAAGAATCTATAGAGATAGATCTAGAAGAATGATTGGTCTGTCCTAAAGTCTGTACATAGAAAAGGTGCTCAAGAGATCAAAATATTGGACTCTAAGAGAGGTTTGTTATCTTCTAGGCATTTAATACATCTACTAGATCGATGAGTCCCAGAGACCTCAAGAGAGAGCAAACATGAGTCAAGTACTGTATGCATCTGCCATAAGTAGTCTCATGTATGCCATACTTTGTATAAGATCGGATATTGCATTTGATGTTAGTGTAAAAAGCAGATTTCTGTCGATCCAAGAGAAAACCATTGGATAGCAGTCAAGGAAATCCTCAAGTACTTAAGAAGGACTAAAGATATGATATTGACTTACGAATCACCAGAACTGAAAGTGGAAGGGTTCACGGACTTAGACTTTTAGACAAACACTGATGATTATAAGTCAACCTATGGATTCATTTTCTTATGCAATGAAAGATATGTAAGTTGGAAAAACGCCAAACAGTCCACCATTAGAGACTCAACTACTGAGGCAGAATACATAGTGGCTTCGAAAGCTATAAAGGAAACTGTTTGGATAAAAAAAGTTCATTAGAGCATTCCCTTTGAATAGAGACAATAATGAAGCTATTGCACAGATCAAGGAACTGAGGTCGTACTAGAAATCCAAACACATTCAAAGAAAGTATCACATAGTAAGAGAATATATTGGAGATGGATAGATATTCATTCAAAAAACACCGTCAGTTGACAATATAGCTGATCCATTCACAAAGCCTATGGGCCAAGAAAAAATGGAATGTCAACTTCAGAAGATGGGTATTGGATATCATAACAACTGGCTTAGTGCAACTGGGAGTTTGTTAGAGTGTATGCCTTAAATCCAGTTATGGTTTAAGGTAAAATATTCTGTAATACAGTTTATTGCTTATTAATAAGAGGCATTTATTTTTTATACTTCATTATATCCATATTTTATGTGTATGTTTCGAGGTATTATGTCAGATGAATATTGTTAATCCAAAAGATGTTTGTGATTATGAGAGTCAATGATATTCATATAAATAAGTCTGAAATTAAGTTCTTGGTTAAATGTGATTATTACACAGGACAATAATATATCACTTGACCAAAATTATTATGTGTCACCTAAATTGACATATGATGTTAATAGAATGGATGATGAGTCTCACAAACAATAAATACTTTCATTAGTAGAATAAAATATCGAACATGAACACAAAAGTGTAAGATCACATGATAATATTATCTAATGTCATTGATCTTCGTAATAATACATTATTATCGTCATATCCTCTGATCAGAGATCACATGATGACTTGTGCGATAGTACTCTTGCCATCATTTCCATCACAACTCTCCTCAAATACCCTTAAATGCACTAATCAGAATCGCCTATTTCATTGTCATTGCATTGGCCTCTGGCAGCCTATGGCGGCTCTGCTTCACCACCTCTCTGCCATTGTATCGGCCTATGACGGTTGGTATGGGCTACTTCCAATGAGAACTATTTATTTTCCCACAGTCATCATTAGGCTTCTAGAAGCTTATCCTTTCAACTAAGGCATACGTCACATGACTCCAACACTGGTCGGCCTATGTTCTCATATTCATTTCTCTGTTCGGAACACTAAGGTAGATGATACTATAAAAGCTTTCCTTCAGCTCTCTAAACCAGGTCGGGTTTCATTGATAAAGACCTATCGGGTCAGGTTTCACGGACAAGCTGGAACCTTCGAGTCGGGTTTCAACAAACTCTTAGAAAATCCCAAATCATTATCTCCCAAGTGGTTGGGTCAGTATCCCAACTTGCTTCATCATCAACAAGTTCCGTCTTTGGGAGGACCTTTCTGAATCATGTGGTCGGCTTCCTCTATCAAATCTCTTATGTTTCTCTGGGCCCTTGAGACTTTATCATCTTTTTTTGGCTAAGTACAATACCTATTCTACCTTTACTCCGTATTTGAACCTTTATCAGGGTGAAAAACCACCATCAATATATGTCCGATAGTTCTTCGTATCAACGAGTTGGTGAGTTGATGCCGAAAACTTTATAAAAGATGATGATGCATAAACATATAGTGTCCTCGAGTTGTTTCCTTATAAAAACTTTATATCGTCTCAACTCTTCCCGAGCTCATTCTCCTCGGGGCTAGCTACTCTACATACTGCCAAAGATGCCATTTTTATGACGATTATCTTTCTTTCACCGGAATTTGAAAAGGCATTCCTAGGGTTTCTGAATTACCCCTAGGAATATATGATGGCATAATGGTCTTCTTGAAATGCCCAGCACATTTGTCAAATCCACTTTATTTCGTCTCCCCAATATGCCAAGTGTCACACATCTATGACTTGCGTGCCAAAACTTGTGTGGCTGAGATACTTATCTAAGCATTTGATCTGAACTCAAGGGAAGTGGTTGAACTCACACGTGTCATCAATCCACAACTCCCATTCCAATTCAACGATCGAGATCTGCTCGAGCTGCCTATTTAAAGGCCACGCCCATTCGTTTCCTTACTTTTGCCAACTTTGTCTCCCTCAAAGCACTCTCAAGAACTAAAGCGTCCTCTGCAACTCCGAGACTTCTCAACAACTTCGTCTTCTCAATCTTCATCTTCGGCATACAAGTAAGGGCTCTTTGATCTTTCTTTACTTCCTTTGTACTAAGCATGTTTTTCATTTATAATTGGTGTGTAATGAACATGACGAATGTACGCTTTGTTTGATAGCTTGCTATGGGTTATGTATGAGTTTCTCTGTGGTTTTATCTATTGCGTTAGGTTTTAGATTGCTACGTATATATGTGTTTCTGGGTTTATGATATTGTTGAATGGGTGTGTGTTTGGTTTAAGCTCGTGTTGGTAGGTTGGGTTGGCTTTCTGTGTTTGGCTATGATATTGTTTGCAGATTTATTGTTCCATAATTGTTAGGGCATTTAGAGCTTTATAGGTTAAGGCACTTGGTAGGGATTACATGGAAAATCCTATGTAAACAATAAGCCCAACTAATAGCAGGAATAGACCTATACAAATTATAAACATGTTTTAGTTAATTTTTGACTAACCTTCTTATTCGGTCACTTCTTAGGAATGTCAGACTCTGAATCCTCCTCTGCAACTCCACTCAACGTCCTGCCCCTGACGTAATTGTCTCACGTCTGACCGATCCAATTGAAGTGGGAAACTCAGGATTGGTGGAACACAATGACCATGACACAACAACGACCCCTTCGAAAGAAGCAAACCAGACTTATACCAAAAGAATATCCCGACTTGAGCTAACACCTCCCCCCATGGATTTCGTCAACTTGTATATGGATAGAGCCTCTACCATCACCCAAGATGAACTGGACCAGCTCATGGAGAGAGTTGAAATTCCAGAGCAGATTAGCTTAGACGTCTCTGAGGAATGAGATCAGGCAAGCCGACCAAGTGGCGATCAAGTTGCTTCTTGCATGAGTTTCTTTGATATTGGTATATGTCTACCCTTCCAATGATACTTTACAAAGATTTTGGCAGTAATAAACTTGGTTCCATGCCAACTGAACTTGAATGGATGGAGGATACTTGCCAGACTCTTTGTCATATGGAGCCAAGTTGATTTGGGCGAGCCATCGGTTAAAGACCTGAAGAGGCTTTACCGACTGACTTCCAACCTTAAGAAATATATGGTTCGGTACTACTTGTCCACCTACGCCGGTAGTAAACACCTAACTACCCACCTCCAAACCACTAACAAAAACTTCAAAGACAAGTGGTTCTGGGTCTGGGGAGTACTGGGTAAAACCCAAATCGTCTTCGGTGAGGAGATCATTGTACCAACCGTCTTCCGAGTTGGAGGTAATGACCCATCATCCCTTTCTTTTTTTCATCTACTTAGAAATTTTCATCTTCACCTTGCCATCTAACTTGCACCCCTTACAGTTTGCTGGGGTGTTCCTCCAAAGGTTCATCAAAAGGTCAGGGCGAGGACAAAGCAAGCCTCTTAATATGCAAGTCATTACAAATACCTCATCAACCCATCTTCCTTCATCGATGCTAGCCTTATACCGAGATCCCATATGCCAGTCGGTAAACAATCCAGTAGACACTGACTAACCGACTAACTTTAATTCTTCTTCTTCTACTACTTATTATTGTCCATTGCAATATGTTTTTTACAGACCCGACCTTTGGTTTATTTTTCCTAACTTTGTGTTTTCTTAATGCAAGTATGTCAAAAAAAAGGCTCGACCTATTGTAAATGGCCCAGGAAGCCGAACGCCGAGCCCAAAGCGATTCTAGCGAGATCCTCTCTTGACTCACCACACCAAATCCTCCATCCCAAAAATAAAACGCCCTCATGCAGACCTCTGCCACACCGACCCAAATCATAAATACTCCATCACTGAGACAAACTTAAATGCCATTCGCCCAAATATCACAAACCACAGCTGCACCCCAAACCCCGCTTGTTGACCTCTACTACTTGCATTGCCTCGCCCTCATGGCCTCATGATCGATATATTCCTATGTAGCCATTCCTCACCAGATCCATAATCTGCTCCCGCAGGTCTCTTCGGACCTCAGTGCCATGTCCCTCTGTATTGTGATGCACACAATAGGCTCTTGAATCCCTCTTTTATACCAGGAACTTTCTCGGGTCATTTTAGAGAGGCTCTATCTGGTGCAAAAAGCTTGACATATTTTCCTTTTAAAAACTTCATTAGTCGGGCACCGTCCAGCTGCTATGGGTGACACCCTGCATGTTGACCTCTACTACTTGTGTTGCCTTGCCCTCATGGCCTCATGATCGATACATTCCTAGCTAGCCATTCATTATCATATCCACAATCTGCTCATGTAGGTCCCTTCAGACCTCATTGCCACGTCCATCTGTATTTTGATGCATACAATAGGCTCTTGTGTCCCTCTTCTATACCGAGAAATTTCTCGGATCAGGCTCTGTCAGCAATCTTTTGTCTTGAATTTCCCGAGATATCTGAGATAATGGCATGTTGAGGAGTATGTAAGTCGTGTCATCTGCAACATGCGTAACGTGGATATAAGGCCTTCTCTTGGGTATTGGTTTTCCCTGAGCCATGACTCTGAACTCTTGCCTCATCGGGTCCGATCCTCTACATCTGTTACTAGTATCCCGATGATTTTCTTGTCTCGGCTCATTCTTCACTCGAGTAACACCCACTCGGGCTATCTTCTCATTTTTTTCTCGAATAATACAAACCTCATTGCATGTTCTATAGCTGTTGCGTAGTCTGGAATATTCTGAATCCTTATGTGGGACTACAATATCACAACCCTTAGTGCTTCATTAACGCTTTCCAATTTTTCAGGCTTGACCTCCAATATCAAAATATGGTATCTATCCAAAAAATTCTTCAGCGGCTCATCATCCCGCTGCTTCATCATCCTTAATGATCTGACCGTCTTCCTTGGTGCGCATGCTCATTTGATATCCCACGTAAAGAATTTCCTTAACTGTGAGAAGCTATAGATACTCCCCGATGTTAGGTTTCTGAACCATAAGCTGGCTGGTCCCTCCCAAGGTCAGCGGGAAAACCTTATAGACCGTTTCCCTGACCATGCCTTAGATCTCCATTATCAAAATGAACTTTCAATATGGGACTTAAGGTATGTATTATCCTTGTCGATGTCCATCGCAAGCGTCGAGAACCTCATCGGGATTTCAAATTCCAGCACATTTCTGGTGACAATGGACTCTGACTCCATATCTTGATCATCTCGAGCGCCTCCTCACATGCTCATCTTTCATCTTCTCATTTTTTGTTGGAACCAGTCCCTTAAGTGGTCATTGGTATCTTCTGCCTTCTGCTAGAGGCATCCTCATAATCTCATCTCCTCATGTGGTGTCTCCTTTCACATGGAGCTCTATATCATTACTTCTCATAACACCTCAGATCGCTCTCCCCAAATCAGAGACTATTACTGGATGATTTGGGCGTTTGTCCATCATCACACCTCCCCCGAACCTCTTCTACTAGTGCTTCACTGACTATAACCACTGACCTTACTCTCCGTGATTTTCTCAGCCTGATCTCCCATTTCTCTTCTCTGCCTATTGGTCTTTTCCCACTGGAAATTTCTTCATTCTTACGACTAGGCCTCGCATGAGTCCGCTTTCCTAATTTCTTATCTAACTTCTATATCTTCTCCATCATTGCCTTCATAAAGGATTGGGTTACCTCTCTATCCTCTCTAGCTTTCTCCTTGTCCACCCGTAGGTTCTCCTCCATCTTTTTCGTCCACTTCGCCATTAAAGCCTCTAGAGCTCTATGATTCCCATCCTATGCCATCATCTTAGTGTGTTTTCTATTTTTTATACTGATCCCCACAGATGGAGTGTAGGCACTGCATTTTTGCATAAAGCCCAATGATGAGCCTCGTATGGAGGCACTACCTGATAAGTCACGGAAGTCGTGGGAAACGAATACCGAAAGGGAAAACTCTAAAATTAATACCTCATCGGATTTGAACTCACTAGCTAGCCTCGGGTTTCGCTTAGTCAATTTCTGTTTTAAACCTTAGCCTCGGCCCAAAACCCCCCGCAACCCATGATAGCTCATTTATCCTCAAAATACACGCTCACACCACACAAAGCCAATATAACCCATCCAAAAAGCCCATACAACCCATCTACAAAGCCCACACGCCCAAGCCTTCCCAAATAGTAAAACCCCATGCAAAACATGTGCCAAATCCATTCAAATTACCTTCCAAATTAGCCAAGATTGAATCCCTCAAATTTGGAAGGAAAATCTTGACACACAAGGCATAGTGAAGAGAAGTGGCGGCAACACATACAAAAAGAATAAGAAACCCTAGCAAGCACAACCAAAACCATAGGAAACACAACTATAAAAAGACAACCAAACCAAACCCTAAAGCTCTCTTCTTCCCACTCTCTCAACCTCAAATAAGGCTCTCTCTTTTCTCACTAGTTTCTTATAGCAGACACACACGTGAACAATAAAAACCCTAATCTCTCTCATCTCTCAACCTAAGAGACTCACGGCAAACCACTGCTCAAACACTCTCCTTTCATGGCAAATCACCAGCCCCACACACACACAAGCAGCCAAATCAAGCCAACAAACAAATACTCTTCAACTGATAAAGACAACAAACCTAGGATTCACGACACACAAACCTTACAACCAGCGCACAAACGACAAAGCCACACATGGTAACACAAAACAACAAACTGCCCTCCACCGACTCACACGCAAAGGCCACAAACCCTTCAGCCCTCACCGACTCACACGCACAGGCCACAAACCAATAATAAGCCAGCCATTAACAACCATCACCAGCCGAAACAAACAAGCAAATTAACCCAAAAAATAGTACCCTCCACCATCAAATACAACCCCCAAAACCAGAAACAAACACGCACCAACCAACCCCATTACCGAGAAGAAAATAATCCCCTAAAACACCGGGAAATATAAACAAAACAGTCCCAAAAATAACCACCAAACATCAGCCCTAAACCACTGAAAACAGCAGTCCAAAAACAGCCCAGAAATAGTAAAACAACGAGTAGAGACAGCGAACTAGAAAAATAGCAAAGCTTTAATCTTTCCGGTGATGTCCTAACGTACTCCCGAGAAGCGACTTGAATGGTAAGAACTAAGGGCACCCTTTACTATATTTATTTTGCTATTCTAGACGCGGCATGCTCGGTTGGACATGAAATATGTCCAGTCGGGCATGCGAGGTCCTATACTAAAAACGAACAAATCTTTTGGTCGCATCTCATCTCATTTATTTTATTTTGTTATTCATCTATTATAGTTATTTTGTTGTTCTAGACGCAACATGCTTGGTTGGATGTGAAATACGTTCAACCGGGCATGCGAGGTCCTATGCTAAAAAATGGCCAAATCTTTTGGTCGCATCTTCTTTCTTTTATTTTGCTATATACCTTTCTTGTGCATTTACTGTTATTTATCATTCCACACTTAGTTTCCTATTTTATCTTTATTTTATTACTTCGCATTTACTTTATTGTTCATGTTTATTTATTATTTCGCATTCATTTTGATATTTACCTTTATTTATTTTTCCGTATTTAGTTTCGTTATCCATCTTTTGTTTATTTATCTTATTTTATTGTCCCGCTTTTACTCTTGTTAATGTTTTTTTATGTCACTTCACATTTATTTTCATATCTTTTTGCATTGTGTTAATGATTGTGTGTCATCCTTTGCGGTATATCGGATGGAAACCCAGACATAAATTCCGTAGCCGAATCCGAATGGACGGTAGTGCGGTACGTACTTGGGATACAACTCCACATACCGCTCGAGAAAGATTCATACATGCGTGCTTATGTTATTATTGATGCTATTTTTGTAAGTACGTTCGAATGCGTTTCTAATGCATTCTGCCTCACTCCGTTCGAACGTATTTCCGAACGCTACTCGAACGTATGCATTCTGCCTCATTCTGTTCGAACGCGTTTTCGAATGCTACTCGGACGCATGCATTTTGCCTCACTCTATTCGAACGCGTTCTCGAATGTACACACACCGGACAGCCTCTTTCTTTACATTTTATGCATTTTTACCTCTTTAGTTATTTATTTTGCATTATGTGCTTAATTATTTGTATTTTATTATTAACGCCCTTTTTACTGATCTTATAATTTACATTATCGTACTCATTTATTTAATATGTTTTTAGAACTATGTATTTGCTTTTATTTTTATTCATGTTTATGGGTATGCGAATTTGTGTGCTTATTTGAAATATCTTGCATATGCTGCATAAGACTTGGTTATACCATTGTGTGAACCCGTCCATTAAACTGGCATAAGTAAAGGACTATTCCGAACCCAACGGTTTGAGGTCTTCCCTTGCGAGGGGTGAGTGCGGCCTTAAATCATTTCCCAGTTCACACTGGGTGGTGACTCCTTTATTCCCCGACTTAGTCCCCGCGGGCTACTCCGTACTCTCTATAGGCCGTGAGCCCGGACAGTGTCGGTGGTCGCATGCTCCTACAAGCTGGCGACTCCACTGGGGAGAGAATCGGCCCCGAAACAATGCCTTGTAGTGTCTGTGGCTTTGGCTTTGGTTACCCAAGTCTCATATATTTTGCATACCCATCTACCCTGATGGTGTCATGTATCGTGAAGTCACTTTCACTTAAGACGACGGATCATTATGTGGCATCATCACTCATTGGCACGTACCTTAGGGTACAAAAAAGGCGCGCTCACTTGATCGCTCGAACTCTTGAGTGAGGGGACCTAGTTGTGAGCAACCCTTCGCCGGCGGGAGCCTTTATCCATACCCTTATAATCCCACATGCAAACCATAGTTATATGTCCTATAGAAGCTACCCTTTATGCTTGTATTTGAGACCATTATCATTTGGATCCATTTGGACTTCTCGTCATAAGATACGAACTTGTTGGGCCATTTAAATTGGGACGAGTTTGTATCTTATGACGATTGGGCCAAAAGTTTTCAAAATGATGATGGGCCACCTTATGTTTGGGCCCCATATCATTTGAAGTCATTTAGCCACTTTATCGTAAAAGTGTAAACATGTTGGGCCTTTTCAACTGGGACAAGTTTGCACCTCGCGATAACATGATTGAATGCTTTAAAATGATAACGGGCCAACTTGTATAAAAACCTTGATGGGCTTAGAAGATCCAAACATGATCCGAATATGCCAGACGCATGTGTCCGATATCCTCACTGGCTTTCATCCAGGAAGGGTACGCCTTGTTACGACATATTTGTATACTTTTGGATATCTCCAAGTCCATTCCCACAACCGTGATTACCGGGGGCCCAATTCGTCATTTCTGGATAATGGCACGATCCCCATAATAGGCTTAGTCAATATTGTAAATGGGCGGTCTTTTTCTTTTACCGATGGAAAGAGACTGAGGTAGCCAAGGCTCACCCTTGTAGCGTAGGAGAGAACGATTTTGTGTACCCCACATTGGTACATAAAATAAGCCATACCTATGACAGAAATGGAATTACCGCGAGTGTGGGAGGAATAAGGTCGGAAGGATATATGATGTCTTGATAACCATTTATGTCTCATGCATCTCATGCATCGTATGCATACACGCATCATGCTAACTCCTCGTCTTAAAAGCCATCGTAGATATCCATTGGGTTATAGAAGAAAGAAGGCCCGCATAGATCAATTGGAGACCAACGTCGCTAAAATTACCGAGCAACTACAAGCTTTGAAAACCGCAGTGGCCAGTCTGACAATACCTCGTACAGCCAAGAACATAAAGTGTTACGACCATAATAGAAAGACCATTGGGGGGCCTTCAGGGACCAAGCCCACTTCTTCTGAGGTCGCCGCTAACAGAAACAGGTAATTCTCCAATTTTGGTAGACCATTGTCAAAGGTGTTTGAAGAGCTGAAGAGGCAGTGACTCCTAAATCCCTTAGAACCTAAACCACTTCCAAACCATGTTCCACACTACCTCGACCTAAACCTATACTGTTACTTCCATCAGCAAAAAGGCCACGAAACTGACAAGTGCACCCGCCTTAGACATGAGATCCAGGACCTCATTGACACCCATAAAATACCTGACCCAGAAAAAGAACAACCCAACACACAGAGAAACCCTCTACTCACTTCGGCCTACCCGAAAGCTTTGTCCTCCAAACTCCCAATCACCAAGCTTCCTGCATGGGGATATGAGACAACAGTAGCGAAGATGAAACAGAGCAGAGGAGAAATTTCTTGGGAAAACTTCTCGACCAGTGACAAACATGAAGTTGCAAAAGAGGAAAATAAATGGGAAGAAGAACTACTGCAGTTGGAGAATCTGACGTTCTAAGAAAGCAAGAAGACGAAAGAAGACAAAGTTGCAAATTATGGAGATGTTTATCTTCCTGATCTTATTCAATTGTGATCCTGCATTTATTAATCGTAAAGACATTGATTTTGCCTACTTTTTGAATCTTTTACTTAATAGTTAAGCATAAGACCGATGATGAAATTGATTGTTTCAGGGTGAAACCTTAGAAACGATAAGTTCTCGATGTGCTTTTATCTGATACTTTGAGTATTTGATCTATGTTAAACTCGTAAGCACTTAATTATAGGTTTATAGTAGTGAAAACCTGAGTAGTTGGCAAAGTGACTAGTTGAAGAAATCGCAAGTCGGTGAATGACCGTTTGCTTAGATGTCTATCTTGATTTGCTTTTGTTATGATGTGTGGTATGGTTGAAAATAAAAGAAAAGTCTCTAAAGAAAAAAAATTTAACCACCTATAACCGATAAGCGTGAATCTACCCATGGGCGAGTATTAGGACCCCCATGAGGAGAAATGCTATCTTAAAGGGTATGTGTGTTGAAAAAAAAAGAGACAAAAGAAAAGAAAAAGAAAAGCATACCATATTGAGCACAGAAAAGCAATTGCATAGCATAATTGAGACATTTAGG
The DNA here is from genome assembly GCA_019454045.1 of Zanthoxylum bungeanum. Taxonomy (NCBI): domain Eukaryota; kingdom Viridiplantae; phylum Streptophyta; class Magnoliopsida; order Sapindales; family Rutaceae; genus Zanthoxylum; species Zanthoxylum bungeanum. The sequence continues at coordinate 83,920 of SKCR01043267.1, read as the reverse complement.
TTGGTTTGACCCATCGATCCCAATTTTTAAAATGAAATCATTGAGTTGGCTTACCTAGGAATCAAGCTATAAATGAACCTTTGCACACACACACTTTGAGTCTTGCTTAGATCATTTATTCAAAAACTCAGATTTGAATTGCATTGAGCGCTTTGAAAGTTCTCTGTTTTCATTACCTGGCATCCTTTGAGGACAATAATATATGTAACTATTGGGAGACAACTTAAGCAAAAGATAGTATGAACCTACAAAACAAGGAAAACTTCGAAGGCCTCCCGAGGGTATAGACATTGGAAACACAACATCGCCGGAAGGTAGTAGGAGAAAAATCCAAGCCAAGAATAGCAGCAAACTCCTCCGAGAGAAGGCATACTTCGAAAATTTGGGAATCAGAAGACATGACTTTCAGTATCCCAAAAGGATGAGGCCGCTTTCAAAAAATGGTGTAATTCACCGTGACCCAGTGCAAGTAGTGGAGAGCAAAAAGCTAAACCAAGTCTGGGGGCGACCAGTCTACCACCCCGCGAATAAGGAACATAACGGGATCTCGAGTCATGGGACCAAATAGAACTGAGCAATCACCATAAGAGAACTGGTAGAAGGAAATTGTAAGCAGGCCCATGGGGCGACCGAAGACATTTGTAGGCAAAGGGCACGAAAGAGCACAAGGAAGTCCTAACCCATTGGAATAGGAAATACATCCATGGATACATGCATATACGTCACATACACATAATTTTTGTTTTGTGTTCGCAGGTTTTTAAAGAAAAAAGGAAAAAAAAATGGCAAAGACGAGAAAGCCGGGAATGGCAATAACTCAACTCAAGAACGGTTCAAAAATGAACCATCTCAACTCAGGAACGGTTCGAAAATGAACCATCTCTCATCAGTAATGGTTCGGAATGAACCATCTCACATCAGTAACGGTTCGGGAATGAACCATCTCACACCAGTAACGGTTCGGAAATGAACCATCTCACACCAGTAACGGTTCGAGAATGAACCATCTCACATAAGTAATGGTTCGGAATGAACCATCTCACATAAGTAACGGTTCAAAATGAACCATCTCACAACAGTAACGGTTTGAGAATGAACCACATTTCATCAAGTAACAGTTCGGGAATGAACAACCTCAACAAGTAACGGTTCGGGAATGAACCATCATCTCTCAAGTAACGGTTCGGGAATAAACCACCTTTCATCAAGTAACGGTTCGGGAATGAACCACCTCTCAAGTAACGATTCAGGAATGAACCACCTCTCAAGTAACGGTTCGGAAATGAACCATTTCTCATCAAGTAACGGTTCGGGAATGAACCATCCATCTCTCAAGTAACGGTCCGAGAATGAGCCATCTCTCAAGTAATGGGTTGGGAACAAATCATCCATCTCTCAAGTAACGGTTCGGGAATGAACCAGAGGTCGAAGCACCTCACCAACAGATCAACTCAGTTCGAAGCATCTCGTAAAACAACAGGTAAGTTCGGTGACAGTCGACGAACCAAGTAAGTAAAAATGCATGCATGACTTTGATAGGACTGTCAATATCGCACACTGCACAAGCCCCATCAAAGTGGGGGGGACTGTAGGCACTGTATTTTTGAATAATGCCCAATGATGAGCCTCGTATGGAGGCATTACATGATAACTCACGGAAGTCGCAGGAAACGAATGCCGGAAGGGAAAACTCTAAAATTAATACCTCATCGGATTTAAACTCACTAGCTAGCCTCGAGTTCGCTTAGTCAATTTCTGTTTTAAGCCTTAGCCTCGGCCCAAAACCCCCGCAACCCAATGATAGCTCATTTATCCTCAGAATACACGCTCACACCACACAAAGCCAATACAACCCATCCAACAAGCCCATACAACCCATCCACAATGCCCACACACCCAAGCCTTCCCAAATAGTAAAACCTCATGCAAAGTATGTGCCAAATCCATTCAAATTACCTTCCAAATTAGACAAGATTGAATCCCTCAAATTTGGAAGGAAAATCTTGACACACAAGGCATAATGAAGAGGAGTGGCGGCCACACATACAAAAAGAATAAGAAACCCTAGCAAGCACAACCAAAACCCTAGGAAGCACAACTATAAAAAGACAATCAAATCAAACCCTAAAGCTCTCTTCTTCCCATTCTCTCAACCTCACATAAGGCTCTCTCTTTTCTCACTAGCTTCTCACGGCAGACACACACATGAACAAAAAAAACCATAATCTCTCTCTTCTCTCAACCTAAGAGACTCACGAAAACCACTGCTCAAACACTCTCTATTCACGGCAAATCACCAGCCCCACACACACATAAGCCACCAAATCAAGCCAAAAAAAAATACTCCTCAACCGACAAAGACAACAAAACTTAGGATTCATGACACACAAACCTTACAACTAGCGCACAAATGACAAAGCCACACACTGCAACACAAAACAACAAACTGCCCTCCACCGACTCACACGCACAGGCCACAAACCCTTAAGCCCTCATCGACTCACACGCACAGGCCACAAACCGACAATAAGCCATCCATTAACAACCATCACCAGCCGAAACTAAAAACAAACATGCACCAACCAACCCCATTACCGAGAAGAAAATAGTCCCCTAAACCACCGTGAAATACACACAAAATAGTCCCAAAAATAACCATCAAACAGCAGCCCTAAACCAGTGAAGACAGCAGTCTAAAAACAGTCCAAAAATAGCCCAAAAAATAGCAAAACAACGAGTAGAGAAAGCGAACCAGCGAACCAGAAAAATAGCAAAGCTTTAATCTTTCCGGCGACGTCCCAACGCACTCCCGAAAAGTGACTTGAAAGATAAGACCTGAGGGAACCCTTTACTATATTTATTTTGCTGTTCTGGACGCGGCATGCTCGGTTGGACGTGAAATACATCCAGCCGGGCATGCAAGGTCCTATACTAAAAACGGTCAAATCTTTTGCTCGCATCTCCTTTCTTTTATTTTGTTATTCATCTGTTATAGTTATTTTCTTGTTCTGGACGCGGCATGTTTCGTTGGACGTGAAATACGTCTAGCCGGGCATGCGAGGTCCTATACTAAAAAATGGTCAAATTTTAAGGTCGCATCTTCTTTATTTTATTTTTCTATTTACCTTTCTTGTCCATTTACTGTTATTTATCATTTCGCACTTAGTTTTGTATTTTATCTTTATTTTATTACTTCGCATTTACTTTATTGTTCATGTTTATTTATTGTTTCGCATTCATTTCGTTATTTACCTTTATTTATTTTTCCGTATTTAGTTTCGTTATCCATATTTTGTTTATTTATCTTATTTTATCGTTCCATTTTTACTCTTGTTTATATTTTGTTATGTCACTTCACATTTATTTTCATATCTGTTTGCATTGTGTTAATGATTGTGTGTCATCCCTTACGATATATCGGATGGAAACCCAGACATAAATTACGTAGCCGAATCTAAATGGATGGTAGTGCAGTCTGTACTTGGGATACAACTACACGTACCGCTCGGGAAAGATTCATACATGCGTTCTTATGTTATTATTGATGCTATTTTGTAAGTATGTTCAAACGCGTTTCTAAACGCTACTCGAACGCATGCATTCTGCCTCACTCCATTTGAACGCGTTTCCGAACGCTACTCGAACGCATGTATTCTGCCTCGTTTTATTCAAACGCATTTTTAAACGCTACTCGGACGCATGCATTTTGCGTCACTCCGTTCAAACGCGTTCTCGAACGTTACATGAATGCACACACACCGAACAACCTCTTTCTTTATATTTTATGCATTTTTACCTCTTAAGTTATTTATTTTGCATTATGTGCTTAATTATTTGCATTTTATTATTAACACCCTTTTTACTGATCTTATAATTTACATTATCGTACTCCTTTATTTAATATGTTTTTAGAACTATGTATTTGCATTTATTTTTATTCATGTTTATGGTATGTGAATTTGTGTGCTTATTTGAAGTATCTTGCATGTGCTGCATAAGACTTGGTTATACCATTGTGTGAACCCGTCCATTATAATGGCATAAGTAAAGGACCATTTCGAACCCAACGATTTGAGGTCTTCCCTTGAGAGGGGTGAGTGCGGCCTTAAATCATTTCCCAGTTCACACTGGGTGGTGACTCATTTATTCTCTGGTTTAGTCCCCTGCGGGCTACTCCGTACTCTCTAATGGTAGCGACCCCAGACAGTGTCGCTGGTCGCATGCTCCTACATTGAGCTACATATTGACGATTATTTTTCATTCCAAGGACAATATTGGAAATTAACCCTTCGAACAAACCTCCATCAACAATGAATTTATTTGGTTAGTTGAGAACCAAAACAAACATAGCAGGTAAACAAGATAAATACAGAATTTACGTGGTTCAATGGAGAATGGCTCCAACCAACATTCACAGGAGAAAGGAAATGTATTTTATTACTGCTCGGGGTCAATACTGACCCGAGATAAGATAGGGAAATGAACTTTCTAAATGATAATACATTTTGGGTCTTACACCAGCCTGATACAATAAACTCACTTGGTCAGGTAACCAACCATATTTCTCTCACCATCATTGGTTTTTAAGCTCTTAGTTTTTTTATAAGTTGTGAGATGCGAAATTTGCTAACCCTTGAATCTGAATCTTCAACCATTTTATATAGGCTTCCAAATTCACTATTACATTACCAATGACTACATCCAATGTCACATTGCCATCATTGTCATCAACTATCCTCCACTACCTTTAAATGCACCAATCAGAATTGTCCATATCACTGTCACAACATCGATCTATGACGGCCCTACATTGCCACTTTCCTACCACTACACCAGCCTATGGCGACTTGCAGAGGCTACTTCCAATGAGAATCGTTATTTTTCCCAAAATCATCATTAATTTTCTCGAAGCTTATCATTTCAACTAATGTATAAGTCATATGACTCCAACACTGGTCGGTCTTTGATCCCATCTTCGTTCCTCGGGTTGGCACACCGAGGTAGATGATACTATAAAAGCTTTCCTTCAACTCTCTCAACCAGATCGAGTTTCAATGATAAAGATCCATCGGGTCGAATTTTAACAAACTCTTAGAAAATCTCAAATCAACATACCTCAGGTGGTTGGGTTGGTATCCCAACTTACTTCATCATCAACAAGTTATGTCTTTAGGAGGACTCCCTGAATCATATGGTCGGGTTCCTCTGTCAAATCCCTTATGTCTTGCCCGACCCTTAGACCTTTATCGTCCATTTTTAGATAAGTACAATATCTATTCTACCTCTGCTTGGTATTTGAATTTTTCTCGGGATGAAAAACCACTATCAACACACGCACACACACATATATATATTAATTGGTTAACTTGACCCTCAATGTGTCAGCACAATAAATAAAATTCGAATTAAATATTCTGAAAATTACCAACATATTAACTCTTGGTTGTGTAAATAGTCATTTGATGCAAACATTGCATGTGGGATCAAAATATTAATTTAAGTATAAGATCATGGTGGCTAAAGATTTTTAACAGCAAGTTTTACATATAGGATTGCAATAATTGGAGTGTGTTATATATATTGCGACTGTTATTGGCACATAGAAATCAAGGGAGTTTTATTAGGCATGAAAATTATCCAATTGGATATGGATAATTGAAATTCATGTCTAAATATATATATATATATCTAAGATGAAAAAATTCATATCCATATCAACTTTTAAATATTGGATATGTATATTAATTTTATCAACATGGATATGGCTATCCAATGATATTTATAAATATATAATATTTACTATTTCTTTTTGTTAGTTCCATTTTTAGTGGCAATGTCCGTAACAAAACATGTTCAATTGAGTTGTAATAAGTCTTGAAGATCTCAGAACAATTGGACAAGTAATTGGACAAAATCTGATGGAGTTATCCGAGTGATGTTCACTCTTTTCCATATTCTAGAATATTTAGAGCTCAAATTGACATGAGGTCAGTTGTATTGGAAAGTAGACTCAAAGACGATCGCGTACATATAAATAACACATGACTTGGGTAAGGGACGAGAAAGTTACAAACATTTTAATTTAATCCTGAAAAATAGTCTGCGACCCACGTTCGTGTGGCGTTCATATTTGCGTTCGAATATTTTGAGGCATAAACTTTGTATTTGAGTTGTGTTTGAAGTGCGTCCGAACGTCCCTGCATAAGTAAGTTATTTTAGACATGTTTTAAACCAAAATAACACTATGAAATCCTTTCCTTTGCCCTACCTATATAAACAAACATTGTGTCACCTTCACAAGTGTTGGAAACATAATATCTTGAGCCTAAAAACCTTTATAGTTTTTAAACCTTCTTGTTCTCACCTTGAAGACTCTTTTCGATTTCTTGTCTTCTTTGTTTTGGAGAGTTCTTTCTTTGATTTACCATCAACACAAACAAACCCAATTTCCTAAACCTTCAGAGTTCTCAAGGAGGAAGATTGATAGTCGGAGTTCCGGCATTCAGAGTTCCAAAGTCGATCCATTCAGAGAATTTAGAGGTTCTGAAGAAACCGTGGGGTACGGACTCAAGGACTTCTTCGGGTTCTTACAATTTAGAGGTATTAGAGTCGGTGGAGTTGCCACCATAGGTCTTTTAGCATCGTTGTAAGTTTTTCTCTTATATAGTGGATTTTAGGTTGGTAGCCGATATACCCGGAGTGGTTTTTTACTCGCACGAGTTTTCCACTTTATCACCAAAATAACTTGTGTTGATTTATAGTGTTGTTTTATTTTATGCATTGTTAATTTGCGTTGATTGAATATTTATTAGAATAAGGTTGCTTGTTGATTAATCCATATACACATTAATTAGGACTTGTCTTAGTTAATTGTGAAAAATTATGCATATGGTCAGAACCTAGGATAAATATGAACTTTCAATTGGTATCAGAGCCTGACCTCGATCCTTGACCCATATAACTATAGAAATAAGTCAACTCTTAAATTATCCCTCATTCTTCGATAAGACTGAATATTTACATTGGAATGTTCGCATGAGAGCGTTCCTGAAATCCTTAGATGAGAAAGTCTGGATGACAGTAGAATATGGGTGGAAACTTCTTGTGGTTATAATTGATAGGGTCTCTTCCCCTAAAGATAAACTGACATGGACTAAGGATGAATCTGATGCTAGCAACAGGAACAACAAGGCAATTAATGTCATTCATGGTGCTGTTTGCTCTTCTGAATTTAGTAGAATTTCCATGTGTGAAATAGCCAATGATGTTTGGGACATCCTGTGGACTGTGCATGAGGGCACACTGTCTGTTAAAAATAATAGACTTCAGGATCCTGCTACTAGGTTTGAGGTCGCCAGAATGAAGGATGGTGAGACATTTGACGAACTTTATGCTAAGATTAACGATATCGTTAACTTAAGCTTTAACTTATGTGAGACTATCCCTACCAGTATGATAGTTAAGAAAATTATAAGATCCATTTCTGATAAGTTCCTACCCAAGATCACCACCATAGAGGAAAACAATGACCTTGATCAGTTTAAATTAGAAGACCTCATAGGAAAACTGCAGGTTTATGAGAGAAAGCTACCTGGTTATACACAGCCAAAAAAATATAGCGATGAAGATCGTGAATGAAGTTATTCATGATCTCTCAAGCGATGATGATGATACCTTCACGGATCATGATCTGGCCATGTTTACAAAGAAGTTTAAAAAATTTCTTAAACTGAAGAAGAATGCTCGTAGTAGTGATAGGGATAGAGAGGATAGGCCTAGAGAGAGTAGGCATAATATGAGAGAGTCTAGAGAGGATATGGGTAGCAAACCCCATGGTGTTCAGTGCCATGAATGTGAAGGTTTGGGCATATTAGATCTGAGTGTCTCACATACCTTAAAGCCGAAGGTAAGAAAGCCATGGCAGTCTCTCTTAGTGATTCAGAAGGTGGCTATATTTTTTATGAGTCTCCTAAAGATAAGAGCAATTTTATGGCCTTTTCTGTTGGTGTATCCGATGAGAGTGAGGTTAAATTTAGTGATGTTAATTCAGAATGCTCTCAAGATGAGTCAGTAGATGAAGAAAGTCTTCAGAAAGCCTACACCGAATTATTTAATGAGAGCTTAGCTATTAAGAAGACTAATATAGAGGTCAATAGAAGGCTGAAGAAAGTAGAGCTAGAAAAGAATTAAGCTCAAGCTAAGTTTGAGCAAAGCCTCTTGATGATTGATGATCTGGAGGAAAGGAATAGAGGCCTGGTTAATATGGTCCAAACTTTATCGGCTGAACTTGAAGATGCTAGAACCCAATTATTTACATTTTCTAGTGGGAATAAAAAATTGGACCGCATGTTAGGTATTAGTGTTGAGCCTAATTGTGATAAGGCATCAACGTCTAAAGTTGTGCCTAACCGTCTTAAACATGACTTAGGAAAGAAGCCTGTTGAGTGTAGTCATGTGATTCCTTAATTTATACCTCATCTTGTGCCCCAACCTCGATCTGGAGGTTTGGTCGATAAACCTCGCTCTCATCTGAGGTTTGTGCATGTGTTCCATCACTAAGGCAAGGCATGACACATTAGGCCTAAGTGCTTCATGTTGCACAACACAAAAGAAGAGGCCTAAGAGTGTGTCTCCTAGATTTGAATCGTCAAATCTAGTGTCTCAAGTTTCTGCACTTACCAAACAACCACTTTTCCTCAGTGAGAAAAACTTGCTTTGTTGACTAAGAATACTCAAGTGGAAGAGATTCCTAAGAAAGTCTGGTGAGGAAGCGAGATGACTTCTCATATACTTCTGAATTCCTTGATCCTAGCAGGCATGATAAGAGTGCACTTCGGTGTGACTATACTTAGAATTTGCATTTTATTTCCCATTGTATGTGTGTGCGCGTGTGTTTTTATATTTTTGCACGTCTATTTTTTACTACATATGGGTGTGTGTGTTGTTCATTGTTTTGTCCTTAATATATAGGATGGAAACCAGAAATAAATTTCATAGCCGATTCCGAATGGACGGTAGTATGATCTGTACTCGGGATACAACTACACGCACTATTGGATATTGACAAATCATTTTATGCCTTTATATTTTTTCTGTGTTAAGAACTGAAAAATAAAAAAATATATATAAAAAAAGACCAAAAATATTTTGTGACTTGTTAGAGCCATGAAAAACATGTGCATGTGATCCTGGTATGTAGGATATATGGTTATGCATGTATAATATGCTTTTATTTTCTTAATGCTCTATGTGCATGAGTGTGTGTGCTAAAAACCTTTAGTATATCTGTGTTTGCATTTCACATACATATATTTTTATTATTATCGAGGCTTGATCACATGTATGAGTTTTTGGACATGCAGTCTAATCTTTATCATACTTTGCTCACTAAATAGTGTGACCTTTGACAAGATGTCCTTGCTATCCCCTAGTAACATAAAAAAAAATTTTAATGAGTCTTAAGAGCAAAAGAGCCAATGGTCCAAAATTCAAAAGATAATGGCAAAAACCCTTCACTCGAAAGAGTTTTTATTTGTGAGCTCATGATACTTAGGGGGAGAATAACATAACATGCAATCAATGTTGCTTATTTTTAGGTCCTAGTTGTGCTGGGTTTGAACACTTATTTTATAAACTTGGTGTGTTAAGAGATGGGATTTCTTTAGCTGTGTCCTGCTCATAAAATAAGGTCTTAAGCCTTGATTCGTTGTGCACTTATTTTTCACGTAAATACTTGTTATGCTTTGGTGTTTATGTCATATGCAAGCGTGTCGTATTTAGCAAAAATTAAAGTGATGCATATTATTTCATGTCATAAATAGTTGAGTACTGACTGGGTATCATTATACTTGCTAGAAGTGCTGTTTTAGTCACTTTTGACTGATTTTTTAAAAAACTCATTGTGTGCTTGTGTTCTTGTGTGTGTTTCTGTCTTTTGCATACCATTTTTTGTGCATATTTATGAGTGTTTACTTCCCATTTAATATTTTTGCTAACTGAGTAGGCTTGTTAGTGAGGGGGAGTAAGTTTTGTTTACATGTTCTTGTTAGTGTTCCTAGAACATGCCAAAGATCTCTAAGGTGATTTATGTGTGAATAAATCAAAGAAAGTTGCGGAAATACTCACTTTGATCAGATGAAGTTCAAGAATTTTTCTTCTTTGTTGGAAGCTCCAAGCCTTTGATTTGAACTCCAAACTCAAGGGTGAGTTTCTCTATCACCTTCACTTGACTCCTTATGTGCTAGCAAGAACAAAAAAAATGAAAGAAAAATTTTCTTCCAAGAGAGCAAGGTGTTCGGCCATGGGAGAGGAGAAGAGAGATGAAGTTTTTGTGTTTTGTTTTTCCAAAAAATAATTACCAAATTCTTTTTCCAAAAAGTGTATATACTTTTCAAAAAAGCAAAAGTCAAAGTGTGTTGTATAAGTTAGCTTTAAAAGCTCCAAACCACTTCCATCACACAAGTGACTTGTTGATGTAAGTTGGTGGGTCTGTAGACACTGCATTTTTGCATATAAGTCCCGATGATGAGCCTCATATGGAGGCACTACCCGATAAGTTGCGGAAGTCACGGGAAACGGACGTCGGAATGGAAAATTCGAAAATCAATACCTTGTTGGATTTAATTCGTTTGCTTAGCTTTGGGTTCGCTTGTTAGACCTCTGTTTTAAAACTTATCCTTGGCCCAAAACCCCCGCAATCCACACACCGCCAAGCCACACACCAAGCCCACCAAAAATAACCAACCACACGCCCACAAATCCCTCTAATTCACGCCCAAGCCCATTCAATCCCATCCAAAAAATATCCAACACATTAAACACATGTTAAAATCAAATCAAATCACCTTCCCAAATTAAATTAATCAAATCAAATCACATGCCTAAATTAAAGAAATTAAATCAAATCTCATAAATCCTTTTCCTAAAACAAAACAAATCACTTTCCTAATCGAATAGATCTTTTCCTTATAACACATTAATTAAAAGATATCCCCAAAATTACACAATATTTCTTTTCTATCCAAACAAGGACAACCTTAATCCTCTCCAATAAAAATAGACATAAACAAAACCTTTCACCCTAGAGCTCATTCGCACCTAAAACAAAGTACACCCTCACCACTCTCCCATCTCTCCTCGACAGAACAATAAAAAAGAAATAAAAGAAACCCTAACACACGGTCTCTCTCTTCACCCTCCCTTCGACCTCACGAACCCTAACACAGTTGTCCCTCTCTCTCACCGTAAACCTAATACAAGCCATAACCCTCCAAACAAATACACAAAACCACGAAGCAACCCTAATATTAAACTAAACAAAACAACCCAGATCAGCCTTGACGTGAAGCATCCTCACTAGCCTATTCACAAAACGCACAAGCTCAATGTATACGTGAGACACAGCCACACGTCTCCACACAACTCAGCCAACCATACGTCACTCTCAGCCCTCACTCACGAACCTACAAGCCGAATCAACCCTAGCTCTCCCTTCTCTCTCACACCACTTCTCACCAGCCACGTTTCTCCCAACTTCACCCACGGCACAAAATAAAAAAAAAATAGAAAAAACCCTAAAACCTAACTCATATATCTCATCGCAGCCTTCACTCACAAACACCCATTGGCCCTCACTCATCTCGGCCAACTCATAGCCACGCACAGTCACACATGTACCCCTTGCCAAAACACCACGCAGCCCACTAACCACAAAACAACAAAGGAACAAAACACCAAAGCCAGCCGAACACAAAGCAACAAAAATGCATGATCATCACCAACAGCCCCACGTGAAACAGAAAACTGCCCCTAAAACACCACCGAAACTGCCCAGAAAATTGCCCCTAAAATACCACTGAAACTGCCCAAATAACCTCAAAAACTGCCCAGAAAACTACCCAAATAACCGCAAACAGTAACCGAAAATAACGACCAAAAAACAACAACAAAAACAGAGAAAATAGCAGCCCAAAATAGTGAGACGACGAAGGAAAACATTGAACCATTGAACCGAAGGAGTTGTGGAGCATTAACCCTTCCGACGGCCGCGTAACGCACTTCCAAGAGGTGACTTAAAAGGTAAGACCTGAGGGCACCCTTTTATTTATTCTTGTTCATCTTTTTTAATTATTTACTAGTATTTCTTCGCATGCGTATTGTGGATTCATGTATGTTGTGGCCATAGGATGAATGATTTTGTGCTATCTCTCGTGGTATATCAGATGGAAACCCAGACATAAATTTCGTAGCCGAATCCGAATGGACGTTAGTGCGGTCTGAACTTGGGATACAACTCCACGTACCGCTTGAGAAACACACACATTTCGTTTCATCTAATCTTGTGTTTATGCATTGTTTATTAGAAATAGTATGTTATTTTTATGCATGATTTAGTTATTTCTTTCGCATTAGGAGTTTAGTAATCTTTATTTAATATTCATGTTTAGACAATTGTTATTTATTTATGTCTACGCACTTATCAATCTAATATGCTTATGAAATTGTGTGCTTGTCGTTATTTCGATTTACTTTTATGCATGCAAATTTAGATATAGGTTGTATGTGAACTTAGATATATGTTGTATGCAAACTTAGATGTAAGTTATTCTTGTGTATGTATGTTGCGTAGACTTGGTTATATTATTGCACAAATCCGTTCATTACAAGTGGCATAAGTAAGGGACCATTCCGAACCCAACAGTTTGAGGTCTTCCCTTGTGCTTTAGTTAACCGTGTCTACTGTGGGTTGAAAGGGGTTTAATTAAAGGCATTATTAAAGCTAGGTAATGGTTTGGTGTCTTCCTTCATTCACTACATTTCTATAGCCGAAGGGAAAAGTTGTGCAGGCACCTAGATAATCATTTACCTGAAGCTTACCGTGATGGACTAATTTGGAGGACCTATTGTCTATTCCTGTCACCAAGGCGATAAGAGCCTAAGAGGCTTGGGTATTTAAGAGAGCCCGCTCCACCCTCCCTCTGGGGAACCTTCAATAAGAAATCCATTTGACAGTCAGTCATGTATCATCACTCGTTGGCACGTACCTTAGCATATAAAAAAGGTGCGCTCGCTCGGTCGCTCAAACCCTTGAGTGGGGAGACCTAGTTGTGGGCAATCCTTCGCCAACGGAAGCCTTTGTCTACACTCTCATAAACCCACATGTGAACCGTAGTTGTATGACCAATAGAAACCATCCCATTTGTGCTTGTGTTTGGGACTATCATCATTTAGATTCAGTTGGACCTTTCGTTATGAGCTGTGAACTTGTTGGGCCATTTAAACTGGGACGAGTTCATATCTTGTGACAATTGGGCCAAAAGCTTCTAAAATGCTGATGGGCCACTTTGTGTTTGGGCCCCGTATCATTTGAAGTTATTTAGCCACGTTATCGCGAAAGTGTAAACCTGTTGGGCCTTTTTCAACTGGGACAAGTTTACACCTTGCAATAATGTGATTGAATGCTTTAAAATGATAATGGGCCAACTTGTATGAAAACCTTGATGGGCTTAGAAAGTCCAAACATGATCCAAATATGCTGGAAGCATGAGTTCGATATCTGCACTGGCTTTCATCCAGAAAGGATATGCTTTGCTACGACATATTTGCATATTGTTGGATGCTTCCAAGTCCATCCTCATGACCACGGTTGCCGAAAGCCCAATTCGTCATTTCTAGACAATGGCACGATTCCCATAATAGGCTTAGTCCATGTTATAAATGGGCGGTCTTTGTCTTTTACCGATGGAAAGGGACAGAAGTGGCCGAGGTTCACCCCGTAGCATAGGAGAGAGCGATTCTGAGTACCTCACATTGGTACATAAAATAAGCCATACCTAGGACAGAAATAGACTTACCACGAGTGTGGGAGACATAGGGTCGGAGGGATATATGTTGTTTTGATAACCACTGGCATCTCATGCATATACGCATCATGTTAACCCTTGTGTCTTAAAAGCCATCATAGAAATCCGTTGGATTAGAGAAAAAAAAAAGATTTGTCAAGAAGAGTTTAGCAAACATGGATATCGGGAAAAGGAAGCCGAGAAACAGAAAATTTTACGGCAAGAAAGACCATGGTGGGCCAAAAAAAAAAGAAAAAAAAAGGAAAAAAAGAAAAAAATAGGGGAGGAAAAATAAGAAAATAAAAAAAAGTTGTTTATTTTTTTAGTCCTTAATAGTTAGGCGTAAGTCCAATGATGCAAATGTTTGCTTTAGAGAGAAATCTTAGAAACGATAAACTCTTGATGTGATTTTATCTGATACTTTAAGTAATTGATCTATGTTAGACTCGTAAGCACTTGATTATGGTTCTTAGCAGTGAAAACCTGAGTAGTTAGCAAAGTGACTAGTTGAAGAAATTATAGGTCGGTGAATGACCGTTTGCCTAAATGTCTATCCTGATTTGCTTATATTATGATGTGTGGTATGGTTGAAAATGAAAGAAAAGTCTCTAAAGAAAAGAATTGAACCACCTATAACCGATAAGCGTGAAGCTACCCATGGGCGAGTATTAGGACCACCATGAGGAGAAATGCTACCTTAAAAGGGTAGGTGTGTTGAAAAAAAAAAAAAAAAAAAAAAAAAAAAGAAAAGAAAAAAAGAAGAAGTTCGAAATGAAAAGAAAAAAAAAGAAAAAAGAGAAAGAAAATCATACCACATTGAGCAGAGAAAAGCAACTGTAGGCATAATTGAGACATCTAGGTTGGTTTGACCCATCGATCCCAATCTTTTAACGAAATCATTGAGTTGGCTTACCTGGGGATGAATATGCAAAGGAACCTTTGCACACACACACTTTGAGTCTGGCTTAGATCATTTATTCAAAGACTTGGATTTGAGTTGAATCGAGTGTTTTGAAGGTTCTCTGGTCTCATTACTGGGCATTCTTTGAGGACAATGATATGTATAACTATTGGGACTATTTCGTAGCCTGTAATGGGGTATGTTGATATGTAATGCCACATCACGTGGTTCACATTGACCTAGTGCAAGCAGCGGGGAGCAGAAAGCTAAATCAAGACTGGGGGCGACCAGTCTACCACCCTGCAAATAAGAGACACAACGAGAACTTGAGCAAATGAGACTAAAGATGACTGACCAATCACCAGAAAAGAACTGGCAAAAGGAAACAGAAAACAGGCCCAGGGGGCGACCAAAGACATTAGTAGGCGAAGGACGCCAGAGAGCACAAGGAATGCCTAACCCATCGGAATAGGAAATACATCCATGAATACATGCATACACATCACATGCACGTATTTTTTTGTTTTATTTTTGTTCGCAGGTTTTGAAGAAAAGGAAAAAGTGGCAAAGTCAAGCAGTTTGGGGAATGAATCTCAGGGTCGAGGCCCATATTATAAGCAATTTCGAGAATGAATCCCAGGGTCGAGGCCCATATTATCAGCAGCATCGGGAATGAATCCCAGGGTCGAGGCCCACATTTTTAGAAGTTCCGGGAATGAATCCCAGGGTTGAGGCCTATACTATCAGCAGTTTCGGGAATGAATCCCAGGGGAATGAATCTCAGGGTCGAGGCCCACGTTGTCAGCAGTTTCGGGAATGAATCCCAGGATCGAGGCCCACATTGTCAGCGTTTTCGGGAATGAATCCCAGAGTCGACGCCCACGTTGTCAGCGGTTTCGGGAATGAATCCCAGGGTCGAGGCCCACATTATCAGCAGTTTCAGGAATGGATCCCAGGATTAAGGCCCATATCATCAGCGGTTTCAGGAATGAATCCCAGGGTCGAGGTCCACGTTGTCAGCAATTTCTGGAATAAATCCTAGGGTCGAGGCCCACATTTTCAGCGGTTCCAAGGTCGAGGCCTACATTGTCAGCGGTTTCGGGAATGAATCACAGGGTCGAGGCCCATGTTGTTAGCAGTTTCAGGAATGAATCCCAGGGTCGAGGCCTACATTGTCAGCAGTTTCGGGAATGAATCCCAGGGTCGAGGCCTACGTTGTCAGCGGTTTCGGGAATGAATCCCATGGTCGAGGCCCACATTGTCAGCAGTATTGGGAATGAATCCCAGGGTTGAGGCCCACATGATCAGCAGTTTCGGGAATGAATCTCAGGGTTGAGGCCCACACTATCAGCAGTTTTGGGAATGAATCCCAGGGTCGAGGCCCACATCACTAATAGTTTTGGGAATGGATCCCAAGGTCGAGGCCCACATCATCAGCAGTTTCGGGAATGAATCCTAGGGTCGAGGCCCACAGTATCAGCTGTTTCGGGAATGGATCCCAGGGTCGAGGCCCACAGTATCAGCAGTTTGGGGAATGAATCCCAAGGTCGAGGCCCACATTGTCAGCAGTATTGGGAATGAATCCCAGGGTTAAGGCCCACATGATCCGTAGTTTCGGGAATGAATCCCAGGGTTGAGGCCCACACTATCAGTAGTTTTGGGAATGAATCCTAGGGTCGAGGCCCACATCACTAACAGTTTTGGGAATGGATCCCAGGGTCGAGGCTCATATCATCAGCATTTTCAGGAATGAATCCCAAGGTCGAGGCCCACAGTATCAGTAGTTTTGGGAATGAATCCCAGGGTCGAGGCCCATTTCATCAGTAGTTTCGGGAATGAATCCCAAGGTCGAGGCCCACATTATCAGCAGTTTCGGGAATGAATCTCAGGGTCGAGGCCCACATTATCATCAGTTTCGGGAATGAATCCCAGAGTCGAGGCCAACATCATCAGCAATGTCGGGAATAGCGCTCCGAGAATGGAGCATGGGTCGAGGCCCACATCATCATATACCGGGAATGGCGCTCTGGGAATGGAGCATGGGTCGAGGCCCACAACCGTGATGCCTCGAGAATAAGATTTAGCATGCCGGGAATGTCGCTCCGGGAATGGAGCAAGGTTCAAAAGGGGACCACAACTTATCAGCACAGTTCGGGAATAAAGCCCATGGAACAAAGCCCACAATCGATGGTTCGGGAACAAAGCCCTGGGGTCGAAGCACCTCGCCACCATATCAGCTCAGTTCGGTAGTGATTCCTAGAGATCGCAGCATCTTGCAGGGATGAACCTTGGGGTCGCAGCACCTCACCACCAGATCAATTCAGTTTGAAGCAACAGACAAGTCAGACAGCAACTGGCGAGCCAAGTAAGTAAAAATGCATTGCATAACTTTGATAGGATTTTCATTGTCACACACTGCACAAGTCCAATGAAAGTGGGGGCGACTGAAGGCACTGCATTTTTTCATATAAGTCCCGATGATAAGCCTCGTATGGAGGCACTACCCGATAAGTTGTGGAAGTTGCGGGAAACGGACGTCGGAATGGAAAATTTGAAAATCAATACCTTGTTGGATTTAATTCGTTTCCTTAGCTTTGGGTTCGCTTGTTGGACCTCTGTTTTAAAAATTATCCTCGGCCCAAAACCCCTGCAATCCACACACCACCAAGCCACACACCAAGCCCAACAAAAAGAACCAACCACACACCCACAAAGCCCTCTAATTCACGCCCAAGCCCATTCAATCCCATCCAAAAAATATCCAACGCATTAAACACATGTTAAAATCAAATCAAATCACTTTCCCAAATTAAACAAATCAAATCAAATCACCTTCCCAAATTAAATAAATCAAATCAAATCACCTTTCATCAAATCAAATCACATGCCTAAATTAAAGAAACTAAATCAAATTTCATAAATCATTTTCCTAAAACAAAACAAATCACTTTCCTAATCGAATAGATCTTTTCCTTGTAACACACTAATTAAAAGATATCCCCATAATTACACAATATTTCTTTCCTATCCAAACAATGACTACCCTAATCCTCTCCTATAAAAAGAGACAGAAACCAAACCTTTCACCCTATAGCTCATTCACACCCAAAACAAAGTACACCTTCATCACTCTCCCATCTCTCCTCGACAGAACAAAAAAAAAGCAATAAAAGAAACCCTAACTCACGGTCTCTCTATTCACCCTCTCTTCGACCTCACAAACCCTAACACAGTCGTCCCTCTCTCTCACCATAAACCTAATACAAGCAATAACCCTCCAAACAAATACACAAAACCACGAAGCAACCATAATCTTAAACTAAACAAAACAACCCATATCAGTCTTGACGTGAAGCATCCTCACCAGCCCATTCACAAAACGCAAAAGCTCCATGCATACGTGAGACACAGCCACACGTCTCCACACAACTCAGCCAACCATACGTCACTCTCAGCCCTCACTCACGAACCTAAAAGCCGAATCAACCCTAGCTCTCCCTTCTCTCTCACGCCACTTCTCACCAGCCATGTTTCTCCCAACTTCACCTACGGCACAAAAAAAAATAGAATAAACCCTAAAACCTAACTCATCTATCTCATCGCAGCCTTCACGCACAAACACTCAATGGCCCTCTCTCGTCTCGGCCAACTCATAGCCACGCACAGTCACACACATACCCCTTGCCAAAACACCACGCAGCCCACTAACCACAAAACAACAAAGGAACAAAACACCAAAGCCAGCCGAACACAAAGCAACAAAAACGCATGATCATCACCAACAGCCCCACGTTAAACAGAAAACTGCCCCTAAAACACCACCGAAACTGCCCAAAAAATTGCCCCTAAATCACCACCGAAACTTCCCAAATAACCTCAAAAATTGTCCAAATAACCGCAAACAGTAACCGAAAATAATGACCAGAAAAAAGTAACAAAAGCAGAGAAAATAGCAGCCCAAAACAGCGAGGCGACGAAGGAAAACATTGAACCAATGAACCGGAGGAGTTGCGGAGCATTAACCCTTTCGACGGCCGCGTAACGCACTTCCAAGAGGCGACTTAAAAGGTAAGACATGAGGGCACCCTTTTATTTATTCTCGTTTATCTTTTTTAATTATTTACTAGTATTTCTTCATATGCATATTATGGATTCATGTATGTTGTGGCCATGGGATGAATGATTTTTTGTTATCTCTCGTGGTATATCGGATGGAAACCCAGATGTAAGTTCCGTAGCCGAATCCGAATGGACGGTAGTGCGGTCTGAACTCCACGTACCGCTTGAGAAACGCACACATTTCGTTTCATCTAATCTTGTGTTTATTCATTGTTTATTAGAAATAGTATGTTATTTTTATGCATGATTTAGTTATTTCTTTCGCATTAGGAGTTTAGTTATCTTTCTTTAATATTCATGTTTAGACAATTGTTATTTATTTATGTCTCCGCAGTTATCAATCTAATATGCTCATCAAATTGTGTGTTTGCCGTTATTCCGATTTACTTTTATGCATGCAAATTTAGATATAGGTTGTATGCGAACTTAGATATAGGTTGTATGCAAACTTAGATGTAGGTTATTCTTGTGTATGTATGTTGTGTAGACTTGGTTATATTATTGCACAAATCCGTTCATTACAAGTGGCATTAGTAAAGGACCATTCCGAACCCAACGGTTTGAGGTCTTCCCTTGCGAGGGGTGAGTGCAGCCTTAAATTATTTCCCAGTTCACACTCAGTGGCGACTCCATTTTATTTCTCCGGTTTTGTCCCCCGCGGGCTACTCCGTACTCCCGACCGGGCCGCGAGCCTGGAACAGCGTCACCTATTTCTGTGTCCTACAGGGTCCCACACTTAAATTTAAAATTCAAGTTGGGTGGTTCAACACACTTTGGGCTTGGTTTCGTTTAATCTGATTAAATGAATTTTCCGCCGCAACGTAATTAAATCCAATTTAATTAAATAATAATGCCTCGCAAAATTATTACGAAATTCGCTTACGAATTAATTCCAAATTAATTCATTCGGTTGAATTAAAATCCTATTTAATTCCGCATGAATTCCAATTTCAATTAATATATCCAATATATTATTTTAGCCAAATAAATAAATTAAATAGAAAAATCCAATTTAACTATTAAATTTATTTTACCGATTAATTCCAAATTAATTGCGTTATCTTTTCTTGTCGAATTAATTCTTGACGCATTAATCCCAGATTAATTTTCTCTCTGTTAATTAATCCTAGATTAATTCTTACCGTAATTAATCACATATTAATTTTCTCTCTCATAATCAATTCCATATTAATTCTGTTCGAGTCAAATCTCATCGGTTAATCTTTGGGAAACGACCCAAGAGATCCCTGGATATGTTGGCAGTAAATACGGTCATCGGACTATCCGAACACGTGCGTATCCGGTACCACGTTCTTACCGATTCACAAGACATGGTTGGCTTCTAGCAAAGCACTGTGCCTACCCAATTCTCCAGAAATATATTCAACATGGAATATATATATAATCTATATCAGGCGTAGTATACTAAGTATTGCGTATTACGATCCAGTATCGGATGTCACATGCTAGGCCTGGGGCTGGAATTGTGTCTGCCCCGTACGAAGCATATATCGGATCACTAGCAACTAGTCTCTGTAATCAGATAGTCATGACCTAGTTATACTATCCCGATAGCTATAGCATTTAAGAGTACTAGTTCTATATCCCTGCGTGATCATCATCTCCATATGACTTAAGTGATACTTCCATCTTGACATCACACCCAACACACTATGATTCTCAGTATACCCAGAAGAGGCATACACAAAACCTTTTAAAGCCCCGGACGACCAAAACCAAAATATACTGATTGTCGCAAGTATTAGCGATGCAAGTCTCAAGTTAAGACCAAATACACCTACCCTGATTCGGATTCCCATAGACACATAGTCATACTACCAATGGGATTCCGATGGGTCTATCCAGAGCGAAGCTGTTCCCGATCCAACGGCTAACAGGATCTCCTATCCCACTTGCATAATTATCATATACTTAAATATATGAGAACTATGTCGTTAAGCTTCCATAACACGCACAAGTGCAATACTAGCCTATTCCGCATTATCGATGTCCAGTCTCGATAATACTATAAGGATATTTAATGATCAAATATTTCGTGGATTAATACTGTTTCATATCTTATTAATCCGGAACTGATCAAAATGACTTTTATCATTTATATATCCTAGTAATCCAATTACAAATGATAAAAGAGCAATTTCCTTTGTCACATAGTTAATTTGTACAAAGAACACCATGTCTTTTACAAATAGTGATGCTATAGGTCATAATTGTCCAACAATCTCTTACTTGGCCTATAGCCAATCACTCAAGTGTCTAACACCTGAACTATGTACGGGTTACTCATGTTTATGTTGAGATATCGCTTTCGCCAGCGGATATACAAGGTTATCATCTTATGCGATTTTTCGATCTTCACATCGCCACGATGTGCGATCTCTCGAATCAGATGAAACCATCGAAATACATACTTGGATCATTGATGAGACCGCAATTCCTTAGCCTGTGATGTAGCCCAGCTCAGCTACTAACAGAACTACTCCTAATCCAATTAGGAATTTTATAGATCCAAAATACTTCTTTTGTTGCCTCAGCCGCAGCAATATATTTCGATTTATTGAATCGGCAACAGTATCTTACTAGGAAGATTTCTAGCTCACAGTTCCGTTATTCAAATAAAATATGTACCCTTATTGTGACTTACAATCGTTTTTATCGGTTAGGAAACTTGCGTCGGTGAACCTAGTCACTTCAAGTTCTCCTTCTCCATAGATTAAGAATGCATCCTTAGTTCGTCTAAGATACTTAAAGATGTTCTTTACATCAATCCAGTGACCATCACCTGGATCGGCCTGATTGTGACTTCAGATGCTCAAAGCATATGAGACACCAGGTCGCGTACATGTCTAATAATGTACGAGCTCTCGGAGAGCACCAACAACTTTTAGATCTATCTTAGTAGATCCTTATTCCTAGAATAAAGGTTGCCTCTCCCAAGTATTTCATGGAGAATTTTAATAAAAGCCAAGCTTTCACCGATTGTAGTATGGGAATGTCATTGCTAAGAAGCAATACATCATCAATGAATAGGACAATCACTGCCAGTGCACTCCCACTAACCTTCTTATATACACAAGAATCATCTTCATTTTGAATGAAACCATAAACCATTATGATCTCATCAAAATATTGGTTCCAAGAATGCGATGCTTGCTTCAATCCATAAATAGATCGATTTAACTTGCAAACCTAGTTTACATGTTTTGGCGCGACAAAACCTTCAGGATGTTATATAAAACATCATCTAAAAGGTTTCCGTTAAGGAAAACGGTTTTGACGTCCAGCTGTAATATTTCATAATCGAAATATGAAGCTATAGCAAGCATTATCCGAATGGATTTAATCATGGCAACGGGTAAAAGGTTTCGTCGTAATCAACACCATGTTGATGACGATACCATTTCCCTACAAGCCTAGCATTGTACGTTTGTATTTTTCCATCCATGTATATCTTCACCATGAAGACTCATTTGCTACCAATAGGCATTATGCCTTCTGGTGCATCAACCAGTGTCCAAACTTGGTTGGTATGCATGGAATCCATTTCGGACTTCATGGCCTCTTGCCATAAAGTGGAGTTGATACCTTGTATCACTTCCTCATATGTACTCGGTTTATTATCCTCAATAAGATTAACATCCCTATGAGGTGAGATCGGAAACCCATATCTCTCAGGTTGTTTTCCGACTCTCTCCGACCTACCCAGTTTTTGTGTATTAGTAGATCGTGGGACAGTCTCATCCCTGATGAATTGTTCATGTTCCGTTAAAGAGATCAGTTCCAGGAACAATATCACTCTGATTTTTCA
Organism: Zanthoxylum bungeanum; assembly: GCA_019454045.1. Lineage (NCBI taxonomy): Eukaryota > Viridiplantae > Streptophyta > Magnoliopsida > Sapindales > Rutaceae > Zanthoxylum > Zanthoxylum bungeanum. Next base: position 61,230 of record SKCR01043267.1, on the reverse strand, counting down.
TCGATACTTTCCTCCTACTTACCACTGCATTTAGGAATTCCTCTAAGGAAAACTGCATGGAGAGCAACAAATGTTTTGTTCTCTTATGGGTTATGGAATTATTTTCCCTAGGAAAACTAATTACAAATAGGCACTTATCCGATTTGGGTTCGAGTTTGGTACATCCAAATAATTAACGAATGCCCAGCATTCCCAAATCTTCAGGAATAAGAAACCCAGTTTCTTTCCTGTCCATATTTCATACGGAGTCTGTCAAACAGACTTTAACGGAACCTTATTCAAAATAAGTATAGCATTGTTCAATGCATATCCCTTAAAGGAAATTAGTAGCTCATTGCGACTCATTATTAACCTTACCATGTCCAACAAAGTTCGGTTTCTCCATTCGGACACACCACTCATTGAGGTGTTCCGGGAGGAGTCTACTATGAAAGAATACCATACTCTTTCAAGTAATCAAGAAACTCATTGCTTAAGTATTCTCCATCACGGTCCGACCGTAATGTTTTAATACTTTTATCGGTCTGTTTTTCTACTTTGTGTCGAAACTCTTTGAATTTCTCAAAAGTTTCCGACTTGTGTTTTATAAGAAACACATAACCATAAGGCGATGCAACATCCGTAAAGGTTATGAAGTATTCATATCCACCTTTAGCCTAGCTAGATGTGGGCCCGTATACGTCACTATGACTGAGGGCTAAACAGCTCGGTGGCACATACACCTTTACCACTAAAAGGCGTTTTAGGCACTTTGCCTAATAAAAAATATTCACAGACATCATTTGAATTAGGATCAAATCCGTCCATGTATCCACTCTTCAAAAGTGTGGATATACGAGTTTTCTTAATGTGTCCCAGACAACAATGCCACTAATAAGTCTCATCTGATTTACTCAGTTTGAGCCATTTGTTTGTCATTTTTATATGTTTGAGATTCATTTATATTCGAAATATAAATACTGTTATTCACATCTAATATGTATATCTCAATATCATCTTTATAAACAAAACACCCAGTGTTCTGGAACATAAAGGTATACCCGCAACGGGTTAAACTAGATATAGAGATAATATTGTTAGGATATGCCCTATACCAACTTGTGGATGGGCTATATGTACATGTATTTGTAATATTTTCATTAATTAATAAAATTGCAATCTTTATTATACGTGTCTTACATAAATTATATGAATCATCAAACACTGTAATAAAGCCCTTGGAGTAATAAGATGATGGCTTCCATGCCTTATGAGAATCATTACTTTTAAACGTTCCTAGTCATAGTTTTGTGAATAATCTGGGCGTTCACAAAACGGAGAGACTAGCATGATGATATGATCTGCCCTTAAGTGGGGTATCCGATCTCATAGGCTATTAGTGGAGATCCGTCCGCTTGGTGTATCACATGGATGCATGAGTTGCTCGTGTCCATCGAACTGACCGCCGAAAGTTTTCACATGGAGTGTTTATCCCATGTGTCTGCGAGAACTTTCATGTATCGATTGTATGACTAGTCCTTAGACTTGAGGTCTTTACAATCTTATGTGTGGATTAAATAAATTTGACATTCTCCTTCCCCGGTTCAAAAGATCCGATCATAAGGGTATGATTGGGTCATTTGTTGAAACACATGAAGTTTGTAAAGATACAACAGAGAATCGCCACTCTCTCGTATAATATTTTCTTATAAGAGTAGTATTCCAGTTCACAGGTTGATATGTGTGATCAGTGCTTGAGACTGTGGCCGCAGCGGAAGAATCATATGAGATTCTTGGGTTAGCACGATTCATGACACTATCAACATCATACCTTTGACTATATGGGTAGAAACTTTCCATACCCTAGGTCAAACGGTGGGGATATATTGAGGCGAGGGATCGTATCATATGTAAATCGCATACAGAATGGGTATATATATATATTTCCTTCTCATTTGGGGGCCTTGGCATGTTGCTAGATGTCAACCTTGGTCATTGAAATCAAACGACCATATGATCGGAGGATAATTTATGTTCGATTAAATTATCACGATTCATTTCATGTCCAACTAGAGGGGAACCCAAAAGGTCACACAAAACAAAGTCGAAATCAATGGTTAACAGTGCATAGTACAAATTTAACAGCATATATGATTGTTGTATGAATTGTTCATAAATGGTTCAATGTGTTTGATTATTGAACAGATCATTTATGAGGTTCTATAGTGGCTTAGGGATTGGTGAATGAAGATAGGGGCACTTTGGGAATTGGAATAAATAAATAAATGAAATGTGAATAGTAATGTGAATAGTAAAAAAAATTTATTTGTTATTTGTTTTGAATTCCAATTCGGCCCAAACTCTTATTAGGGTTTTATAATCTCATTATACCACTAAATTAAGATCCGATGGCTAAGATTAAATTAGCATTTATCCCACATCAGATTCTTAATTAATTTTGTTGTCTTTGGAGCACCTATATAAACCCAAAGAATTCTTTACAAATTTTTGCACCAAACCTTTCATATCTTGGGTTTATATAAGTGAGCAACTCTAAAGTTTAAGAGTAAGCCACTGATTTTGAGGATCCTTAAGTCTAATTGACTAGAGGAACCTCGAGTTAAAAGTTTTGAGGTATTTGCCTAGGCTAGCACCAAGGGCAAAATACCCGGGCACTCAAGGCGTACTCTTGCTGTTGAGTTTTGGCTTTGGTGTATGCACCTTTGGAGGCCACACACTTGGGTGGCTCTTTGGAACGTGGAAGAGCTTGCTGAGTTCGAGAAAAGCTTGTAGATTGGAGGGAGGACTGGAGGAGTCTTCGGTTCAAGTAGTCTTTTTCTTTCTTTATTTTAATTAGAGTTCTTATGATAGTTAGCATGTTTAGGTTTATGTTCTTTGCATGTTTTATGAGTTTTTATGCTTAGAATATATAGTAACATGCCTAGGCTTGTAGAATAATCAAAACAAATGGGTCTTGGAAAAGGGATAGCGGCATCATAATTTGATTTATAAATTTTCCGCTGCGCACTCGCGGCCGCTTCCCAAAAGTGGTATCAGCGCGCCGTTTGTGTTTTGATTAGTTCTCTCTCATTTGAACTCGAAATTGGGTGTGTAAAAGCTCATTGGAAAGCTAACACCTTGAACTTAATTTTAGGTACAAGTTTTGCATGATTTGGTTAAGATTTGAATTGTGAAATCGTATTTAAAGTTCACACATCTGTAAAAAAATGTGAATAGTAAATTTATTTGATTAAAATAAAATACAATATCATAATTAAATATTAATAAAAGTTATTTAATGCCTAAAATAATTCCAACATATTAAAACTCATATGCTTGATGATTCTATGTATTATTAGAATTGGCATGATTATTTTAGGGTGCAAACATCTAGAGACTTTCTAAGGAAATAGAGAGTGTATTGCTTATCCGTTAGCTAAGTAATTATTCCGTGATGAACTTAGAGATTTATTACTTTTAAGGCTAATAAATATAAATCACTTGTTTATAATAAAATATATTATAAAAGATACAAGTGGGGTGAGACCAAGGCGTTAATAAAACTTTCCAAACTAAAGTTAATTTAACCAAAGATATTACTAGAGTTAGATAATGATTTGGTGTCTTCCTTCACTCACTACCTTTTTATAGCCAAAAGGAAAAGCTGTGAAGATATCTAAATAATCATTTACTCAAAGCTTACCTTAAAGCATATTTAAAGTGTTGGACTAATTTGGAGGATCTATTGTTTATTCCTGTCACCAAGGCAATAAGAGCCTAAGAGGTAAGGGTATTTAAGAGAGTTCGCTCCACCCTCACTCTGGGGAATTTTCAATGGAGGAATCCATTTGACAGTTATTCACTTAAACTTTCTAAAATCTTCAATAATAATTTAAGTCTAAAATTTGCCTCCCATTGTAAAGTATAGACCCAAAGGGCTTAAACTGTATTGGCAGGACTAGGCTTTACCAGACTGACCAATACCAATTTGTCCCGAAATCGTACTATTGACAATGGTTTGACTTTTCTAAGTCATAAGACGCATCGACCCTTAGGCGTGGTCTTATAACTTAGTGGAAAAGATTGGGTGTCCACAAGGACTAGCATAAGATATGGCATGTTTGATTGCCCAACCCAATGATCAAGGAATTGTGATATATATCATAAATTGGTTGGGAACCTACCTAATTATCTTATTTTATAACGATCGGCCCTAGTCGGAGTTATGAAATGATGATAATGGGATCCTTGCCCACAAGAAATCCATCATATTGGGGTTGATGCGATTTGCTTACAATTTTAAAACAATTGAGTGGGAGCAACTTCATAATATTAAAAGCCCATGTTATTATGAAACATTAATGAAAACATATTCCTAATTTTAACATTCTCTCTTAACATGTGGGTTAAAATATTTAACAAACATTCAAATGGCAAACAGAGTATCACTTCGTTCCATCCTTGATGAGCATAAGCTCAAAGGGGACAACTACAATGACTGGTTTAGAAACCTTAAAATTGTCTTACGACAAGAAAATATTTTCTATGTTCTTGAAAGACCATTTCCCCCTGAACCAGCAGAAGATGCTGACCAAAATACATTTGATGCTTGGAAGAAACACGTCGATGATGATGAGCAAGCAGTTTTTATAATGCTTGGCTCTATGTCGGACGAACTTCAGAAAGCTCACGAAGATATGAATGCTCAAACCACCATCTTTCACTTGAAGTAGTTATATGCAACTTCTGTTCATATCGTGAGATTCCAAGTGTCATGTGCCTTATTCCAAACAAAGTATAAGGAAGTATCTGTTAGTGGACATGTGCTTAAGATGATTGGCAACATTGAAAAATTGGCCAACCTCGGGTTCATCATGGATCATGAGATAGGTCACGATCTAATTCTTCAGTCCTTACCAAAAAGACTTCTCTAACTTTATTATGCAGTTTCATCTGTCTGATAAAGAAGCTACTTTAACAGAATTGCACAATCTGATAAAGCAAGCAGAGAAGGACTTGAAACCGGAGCTTAAAACCTTCGTCATGCTTACGGGTACGGACCTGAAGCCACGAGGCCCAAAGAAAAATAAGGCCAAGGCTCCAGATCACCTAAAGCCCAATGGTAAGGTGGAGAAGAAAATGGGAAAAATGAAATGTTTCTTTTGTGGAAAGAATGGTCATTGGAAGAAAGACTGCAGATCCTTGAAAGCCAATGAAGCTAGGGAAGCCCAAGAGGTCAAGAAGCCCAATGCATCAGGTATGTTGTATATGATTGAACTATATTCTCAAAACTCTGAACCTTCTACTTGGGTGCTTGACACCGGTTGTGGGACTCACTTGTGTAACAATGTGCATGGCTTGATAAACAGTAGGAGACTCCGTCATGGGGAGGTTGACTTACGCATGGGTAATGGAGAAAAACTGGCTGCATTGTGCGTGGGGACTTATTCATTAGTTTTGCCGAATGGTTTAGTTTTAGACTTAGAAGATTGTGTTTATCTATATTCTCTAGTAAAGAACATCAGTTCAATTTATTCTTTATGTAATAAAGGCTTTTGATGCCTAATAAGTTATAATGAATGTTCTATTTATTTCAATGAAATAAAATTTGGAGATGGTATTTTGAATAATGGTATCTATGTCTTACAAACTAACAAAGAATGTTCAACCTCTAATATATACAACGTTAACTCGAATAATCTCAATGAATCACTTCTATGGCACAGTCGCTTAGGTCATATCAATGAAACAAGATTAACTAAGCTACATAAGGATGGGTATTTCAGACCCTTCAAATATGAACCTTATGGAACTTGTGAGTCTTGTTTACTTGGTAAAATGATCAAATTACCCTTCAAATATAAATGACAGCGTGCAGCGAAGACATTAGAACTCATACACTCTGATGTATGCGGACCAATATCAGTCACCGCTAGAGGTGGATTCTCCTACTTCATTACCTTTATCGATGATCACTCGCGATATGGGTATGTGTACCTTATGCGGTACAAATCTGAAGCCTTTGAGAAATTCAAAGTCTTCAAAGCTGAAGTAGAAAACCAGCTTAATAAAAGTATTAAGTCACTAAGGTCTGACCGAGGTGGTGAATACTTAAGCGACGAATTTCAAGATTACTTGAGAGAAAATGGCATTGTTTCCCAGTGGACTCCTCTGGGAACTCCACAGCATAATGGGGTCTCCGAAAGGAGAAATTGGACATTATTGATATGGTCCGATCAATGATGCCAGACACGGATGTACCTCTTTCATTTTAGGGTCTTGCTTTAGAAACTGCAACACTACTGCTAAACCAAGTTCCTTCCAAGACAGTTAGTCAAACACCATATGAGTTATGGTCTGGGAAACGTCCTAGTCTTAGTTATCTAAGAGTTTGGGGATGGGACGCATATGTTAAGCTCACACAAACTAACATATTGGATGATAGGGCAGTTAAATGTAAGTTTGTAGGATATTTCTTGAACTCAAGAGCATACGTGTTCTACGTCCCAAATGAACAAAGAACATTTGTCTCACGAAATATTAAATTTCTAGAGAATGAATTCCTTCTCAAGAAACATAATGGGAGTATACTTGACCTCGATGAGGTATGAAAAGAACAAACTAACATAGAAATAAACCCCAGGCCCCTCAAAAGGGCAGCGACGGAACAACCACAAGGTTATGAACTTAGAAGGTCTGGTAGGGAAAGACATGAGCCTGAAAGATATGGTTTCCATATTGATGAGGAACATGATCAGGTCATTGATAATGACGATCCCACCAGTTATGACGAAGCAATGCGTGACATTGATTCAGTCAAGTGGCTTGAGGCCATGAAATCCGAAATAGACTCTATGTATCAGAATCAAGTCTGGGACTTGGTGGATGCACCTGAAGGGATAAAATCCATAGGCTGCAAGTGGATTTCCAAGCATAAAACTGATGCAGAAGGCAACATCCAAACCTATAAGGCTAGGTTGGTGGCGAAAGGTTATTGACAAATCCAAGGAATTGACTATGATAAAACCTTCTCGCATGTTGCAATGATAAAGTCCATTCGAATTTTACTGGCACTAGCTGCACACTTTGATTATGAGATTTGACAGATGGATGTCAAAACATCTTTCCTTAATGGGAACCTCGTAGAGGAAGTCTATATGACACAACCTAAGGGGTTTGCATCTAAGGATGATCATAATAAAGTATGCAAGCTTAAACGATCCATTTATGGACTCAAGCAAGCCTCCAGAAGTTGGAATATACGATTTGATGAGACAATCAAAGAATTTGACTTTATCAAAAATGTAGACGAGCCTTGTGTTTACAGGAAAAGTAGTGGGAGTGTTGTTGTATTTCTTGTATTATATGTCGATGACATATTAATCATCGGGAATGATATTCCCATGATGCAAGCCACCAAGCAATAGTTATCTCAGAATTTCTCCATGAATGATTTGGGAGAAGCAGCCTACATCCTCGGCATTAAGATCTACCGTAATAGATCTAAGAGATTGTTAGGACTTTCTCAATCTACGTACATAGATAAAGTTTTGAAAAGATTCAAAATGGAAGATTCCAAAAGAGGTAATTTACCTACTTGTCATGGAATCAAATTATCTAAGGAGAGATGTCCACATACTCCTTCAGATAGAGAGCGTATGAGTAGGATCTCTTATGCTTTAGCAATAGGATCGATCATGTACGCCATGCTATGTACAAGACCTGATGTCTCTTATGCTCTTAGCATAACGAGCAGGTATCAGGCAAATCGTGGTGAGCAACACTGGGCAGCTGTCAAAACAATCCTCAAGTATCTGAGAAGAACTAGGATATGTTTTTGACATACGGAGATTGTTCTGAGATGAAAGTCATTGGTTACTGTGATGCGAGCTTTCAGACCGATAGAGATGACAGCAGATCGCAAACATGATATCTATTTACTTTGAATGGTGGTGCTGTCAGTTGGAAAAGCTCAAAGCAGTCAACTACAGCGGACTCCACCACTGAAGCCGAGTATATTGCAGCATCTGAGGCAGCTAAAGAAGCAGTCTGGATAAAAAAGTTCATCACAGAGCTGGAAATACTTCCCGCGATAAAGAATGGCGTCACGATGTACTGTGACAACACGGGTGTCATTGCTCAATCAAATGAACCAAGGTCGCGATTTCATCTCATCAGGGAGATTATTGAGAGAAAAGAATTTATTATAGAGAAAATACCCACAGAAGATAATCTTGCAGATTCTCTGACTAAAGGTCTGACTCAACAAAAGCATGATAGGCATACCCGGGAGTATGGTGTCCAGATTCATACTAGTTGGCTATAGTGCAAGTGGGAGATTGTTAGGGAAATGCCATATACCCAACTTGTGGATGGACTATATGTACATGTATTTGTAATATTTTCATTAATTAATAAAATGATAATATTTATTATACGTGTCTTACATAAATTATATGAATCATCAAACACTGTAATAAAGCCCTTGGAGTAATAAGATGATGGCTTCCACGCCTTATGAGAATCATTACTCTTAAATATTCATAGTCATAGTTTTGTGAATAATCTGGGCGTTCAAAAAGCGGAGAGACTAGCATGATGATATGATCCGCCCTTAAGTGGGGTAGCCGATCTCATAGGCTACTAGCGGAGATCTGTCCGCTTGGTGTATCATATGGATGCATGAGTTGCTCGTGTCCATCGAACTGATCACCGAAAGTTTTTACATGGAGTGTTTATCCCATGTGTCTGTGAGAACTTTCATGTATCGATTCTATGACTAGTCCTTAGACTTGAGGTCTTTACAATCTTATGTGTGGATCAAATAACTTTGAAATTCTCCTTCCCCAGTTCAAAAGATCATGTCATAAGGGTATGATTAGGTCATTTGTTGAAACACATGAAGTTTGTAAAGATACAACAGAGAACCGCAGTAGAAGAATCATGTGAGATTCTTGGGTTAGCACGATTCATGACAGTATCAACATCATACTTTTGACTATATGGGTAGACACTTTCCATACCTTAGGTCAAACGGTGGGGATACAGTGAGGCGAGGGACTGTATCATATGTAAATCGCATACAGAATGGGTATATATATCATTCCTTCTCTTTTGGGGGCCTTGGCATGTTACTAGATGTCAACATTGGTCATTGAAATCGAACGACCATCTGATCGGAGGATAATTTATGTTCGATTAAATTATCACGATTCATTTCATGTCCAACTTGAGGGTAACCCAAAATGTCACAAACAACAAAGTCGAAATCAATGGTTAACAGTGCACATTACAAATTTAACAGCATATATGATTGTTGTAGGAATTGTTTATAAATGGTTCAATGTGTTTAATTATTGAACAGATCATTTATGAGGTTCCATAGTGGCTTAGGGATTGGTGAATGACGATAGGGGCACTTTGGGAATTGGAAAAAATAAATAAATAAATAAACATGAATAGTAACATGAATAGTACGTGAATAGTAATGTGAATATTAAATTTTTTTTATTTGTTATTTGTTTTGAATTCCAATTTGGCCCAAACCCTTATTAGGGTTTTATAATCTCATTAAACCACTAAATTAAGATCTGATGGCTAAGATTAAATTAGCATTTATCCCACATCGGATTCTTAATTAATTTTGTTGTCTTTGGAGCACCTATATAAACCCAAAGAATTCTTTACAAATTTTTGCACCAAACCTTTCATATCTTGGGTTTATATAAGTGAGCAACTCTAAATTTTAGAGTAAGCCACTGATTTTGAGGATCCTTAAGTCTAATTGACTAGAGGAACCTCGAGTTAAAAATTTTGAGGTATTTGCCTAGGCTAGCACCAAGGGCAAAATACCCGTGCACTCAAGGCGTAGTCTTACCATTGAGTTTTGGCTTTGGTGTGTGCACCTTTGGAGGCCACACACTTGGGTGGCTCTTTGGAACGTGGAAGAGCTTGCTGAGTTCGAAAAAAGCTTGTAGATTGGAGGGAGGACTGGAGGAGTCTTCGGTTCAAGTAAGTCTTTTTCTTTCTTTATTTTAATTAGAGTTCTTATGATAGTTAGCATGTTTAGGTTTATGTTCTTTGCATGTTTTATGAGTTTTTATGCTTATAATATATAGTAACATGCCTAGGCTTGTAGAATAATCAAAACAAATGGGTCTTGGGCAAAGGGATAGCAGCATCATAATTTGATTTATTAAATTTTCCGATGCGCACTCGCGGCCGCTTCCCAACAAATATTTCTAGTCAAACTAGGTACATTATAACAGTTTTCTAATTTAAGTACATGCCCTAAAGGGCAATTCCAAAACTTAGGTTCCCACAGCCAAAACAGCGACTCTCGTCCCGTTTCTGACTCGCAGGTCGATCTCATCTGAAGCCAATCTCCTGCTAATCAGCAGATCCCGTAAATCAGTACATATGTTTGTACCACATCCAGTATCAAAAATCCAATTTTTAAAACTAGTAGTGGACACGTTTATTACAATAACAAATATACCTGAAGTCGGAGCCTTGCCCGCCTTCACTTCCTTCATGTCTTCCTTGTCCATACGGCAGTCACGCTTCCAGTGACCCTGTTTGCCACAATTTAGGCAGACATCTTGGGATATGTCATTTGTCTTCCCAGAAGATTGTGATGATTTTTCCTTTGCCCTTTTCCACACCCCCAGACGCCTTCGGCCAAGCCTTGGCCTTCTGGGATGTCAAAATAAGATGCACTTCTTGCCCTTTTGGAAGCTCTGGCTTTGCCTCCTTGAGCATAGCCATTAACTCTCCAAGAGTTTTCTCTTGGTTCATGATGAACCCGCCCCAACATTCGGGCAGAGACTGTAAGATCAAATCTATGGAAGTCTCGGCCTCGTAGGTAATGCCCAGCTAACCTAGTTGTTCGATGTTAGCAATCATCTGCGACACCTAGTGCTCGATAGATGTACCCTCTGACATACACGAGCGAAAGAGCTTCTTTTGCAATTCTTACTTCTAAGATCTAAGGTTAGATCTATGAAGAGCTTTTGATTTCAACATCATGATATAAGGATCTAATCCTTAGTTCTGACAATGAAATTAAAGATTCATTGCAGCAAGCATAACAGATTGAGTGCTAAATTTATCATCATGATGAGTCTTCCAAAACTCATGCTCTACTGTTTGCTCAACTCCGGGCTCAGGCCCGAGAGGTTTCTCTATCCAATAGAGTAACTCCTCAGCTCCCATGACTATCCTGAGATTCATTTCCCAATCTAGAAAGTTTACGCCCTTAAAGACATTTTCACCCAGGATTATGTCCCTTAACGCTAGTCTTTCCAGCTATCTCGATTGCAATAGTCCAACTATCCAATCAACGATTTTGGGTACACTCAAAATGTATGGTTACTATAGTCCAACTAGATGACCAACTACAAGTGGAGTAGTGTTTAGTACAGTCTAACTGTTCAAAGAAAGCAATATTAAATATTAGTCCAACTAATATATTTATAACAACGATAAATTAAAATAAAAGAGCGCGTATTGGCAAGTATCTAAACGAAATTGAAAATTTAATACTAGCCTCACACTATTTTTCGGCGAGCCTCTAACTCTCTGTGGTGTACTCGGGAAACCTAGTTTCCTAGTGGGCTAGGATCCCGTTAAATAACACACAATCTTGACTTTGTCCAACAAGTTGTATGAAACTTAACTAGGTAGATTTCTAAGATCAATTGGATCACATCCAATTCCTAGATCCATTAGGTGGACCTCCAAGTCCGAAACACATATCCAATATATGCAAATATATCCAATATTTTTCCTAATATTTTTCCTCTGAATCAACTAAGCATTGGCTTTGGCTCAACAAACTTAATGATTCCAGTTAAGCGGGACCCATTGACAGTGGGAAAGCTTTGTAATCGACGTCGATGAACTAGAAGTGACCTTGACTTTGGCCAACAAGTCACAACCGCCCAAGACATGCGATATGGAACAAAGCTTTCATGGTTCAAACACATCCGCGATGGACAATGGTCTTGACTTTGGCCAACAAACGAATGCCAATCTTGGATCTTGAGAGAGAACCACTCAATTGAAGGAAAAACGCTTAATATTTGTTAAGGGTTTTTCACGAAAATTGGTAATCAATTTATTATCTTTGATTATGTCTCATCATACACCATTAAGCATGCATTCTAAAAGCTTAATAAGGCGCGATAAAATTAATAATGATATGCGGATGGATATATAAAACAATTTGTTCCTATAACAAATCTCTCATTTTCCTCTCTCCCGCTAGCACTATTCATACTTCTACCTAATTACATAACACTATAAGAAACCTCATTTACATTGAGGGGAATTGGTGAGAAGAGAAGTAAAATGAGAAATGAGATAATAGGCTGGAAACGCAGGTCCAATTTAATAAATTCTAAATTTATTACAACAATTTCCAAAATTGCCATTACCCTTCTAATATCCATCTGATATACATTATTCATACAATACATCCAAGTATTCACACAAAGCATGTTATTCAATCAATCTAATACAATTAATTAATCTTTGAATTAATGACCATCCAATATTCAAACAACGATTTGATTTGCGCGAGTCCAACTCGTTTAAGAATAAATACTCAAAGTACGTATTCTTGAATTATATCGAACTACAATTTTAAATCCAATTTAAATTGTATCCAATACTAATTCTTTTTTAATTCCAAATTAAATAATTACAATTTTAATATGTCTTTTAGACTTGGATTCCAAATCCAATCTTAATGGGTCTCAAAGACCCAATTAGTATCCAATACTATTCAATTAAAGTCCAATGGACTGTTAATTAATTCTTTAGGCATGGGCTTTGGCCATTATGGATCAAACCCAAGATGCCAAGGCCCAATAAGGAATCACCGTTTTGCCAAAAATCAATTTAGGCCCATTAGGCCCAATTAAATCATTAAAGGCCCAAAAGTCATATTTGGACTTTATGGAAATGGTTTTAGGCCCAATTGGATCCAACCCAATTGTCCTAAACCAAACTTGGCCCAACCAAGCCCATTAAGCCCAATTACAATAATTAAATTAATACATTTTTCCAAATTACATATTAATTCAATTCAAGTGCAATTAACATAATTAATCAACTAATCTAATGTTTCCAAAACACTAATTAATCCAATTAATCATGCTCTTTAATGACAATTCATGTCCAACACAATTGAAGCAAAATCAATCCATTAAACATGCTTAGGCTCACGGTTTTGACAAAAAATTATCATGCAATTTGATTTCAATCCAATTAAATCAACATCTAACATACATTTCATGCCAACAACACATTCAATTGTCAAATTTTTAAAAAACACCATGAGCGCAACCTAGGGTATGTTCGGCCATGTCAAATGATTTGGGGATTTTTAATCTAATCAATTTTTCACAAATCCATCAATGCACAAATCCAATTCAACATCATATAAACATGACCCAACAACCAATTTAGGCAAATCATGCTCCAAACATAAAATCCCCAAATTAAAGTCCATAAGCCCTAGAATTCAAATCGAACTTAGGATGGCTCTAGATATCATTGTTAGTGTTCCTAGAACATGCTAGATACCATTGTTAGTGTTCCTAGAACATTCCAATGATCTCTAAGATGATTTATGTATGAATAAATCAAAGAAAGTTACGGAAATACTCACTTTGATCGGATGAAGTTCAAGACTTTTTCTTCTTTGTTGGAAGCTCCAAGTCTTTGATTTGAATTACAAACTCAAGGGTGAGTTTCCCTATCACCTTCACTTGACTCCTTATGTGTTAGCAAGAACAAAAAAATGAAAGAAAAATTTTCTTCCAAGAGAACAAGGTGTTCGGCCATGGGAGAGGAGAAGAGAGATTAAGTTTTTGTGTTTTGTTTTTCCAAAAAATAATTACCAAATTCTTTTTCCAAAAAGTGTATATACTTTTCAAAAAAGCAAAAGTCAAAGTGTGTTGTATAAGTTAGCTTTAAAAGCTCCCAACCATTTCCATCACACAAGTGACTTGTTGATGTAAGTTGGGTGGCTCAACACACTTCGGGCTCGGTTTTGTTTAATCCGATTAAACAAATTTTCCGTCGCAACGTAATTAAATCCAATTTAATTAAATAATAATGCCTCGTAAAATTATTACGAAATTCGCTTACAAATTAATTTCAAATTAATTCATGTTTGAATTAAAATCCAATTTAATTCCGCATTGAAATCCAATTTCAATCAATATATCCAATATATTATTTTAGCCCAAATAAATAAATTAAATAGAAAAAATCAATTTAACTATTAAATTTATTTTACCGGTTAATTCCAAATTAATTGCGTTCTCTCTTCTTGTCGAATTAATCCCAGATTAATTCTTAACGCAATTAATCCCAGATTAATTTTCTCTCTGTTAATTAATCCTAGATTAATTCTTACCGTAATTAATCCCAGATTAATTTTCTCTCTCATAATTAATTCCAGATTAATTCTGTTCGAGTCAAATCTCATCGGTGAATATTTGGGAAGCGACCCAAGAGATCCCTGGATATGTTGGCAGTAAATACGGTCATCGGACTATCCGAACACGTGCGTACCCGGTACCACATTCTTACCGATTTACAAGACATGGTTGGCTTCTAGCAAAGCACAGTGCCTACCAAATTCTCTAGAAATATATTCAACATGGAATATATATAATCTATATCAGGCGTAGTATACTAAGTATTACGTATTACGATCCAGTATCGGATGTCACATGCTAGGCCTGGGGCTGGAATTGTGTCTGCCCCATACGAAACATATATCGGATCACTAGCAACTAGTTTCTGTAATTGGATAGTCATGACCTAGTAATACTATCCTGATAGCTATAGCATTTAACAGTACTAGTTATGTATCTCTGCGTGATCATCATCTCCATATGACTGAAGTGATACTTCCATCTTGACATCACACCCAACACACTACGATTCTCAGTATACCTAGAAGAGGCATACACAGAACTTGTTAAAGCCCCGGATGACCAAAACCAAAGTATACTGATTGTCTCAAGTATTAGCGATGCAAGTCTTAGGTTAATACCAAATACACCTACCCTGACTCGGATTCCCATAGACACATAGTCATACTACCAATGGGATTCTGATGGGTCTATCCAGAGCGAAGCTGTTCCCAATCCAATGACTAACAGAACCTCCTATCACACTTGCATAAGTATCATATACTTAAATATATGAGAACTATGACGTTAAGCTTACATAACACGCACAAGTGCAATACTAGTCTATTCTGCATTATCGATGTCCAGTCTCGATAATACTACGACTAGGGATATTTAATGATCAAATCTTTCGTGAATTAATATTGTCTCATATCTTATTAATCCAGAACTGATCATAAAGACTTTTATCATTTATATATCCGAGTAATCCAATTACAAATGATAAAAGAGCAATTTCCTTTGTCACATAGTTAATTTGTACAAAGAACACCATGTATTTTACAAATAGTGATGTTATAGGTCATAATTGTCCAACAGTTCTCTTGGATGTGTTTTCCCATAGTACCTTTCCCATTGTCATTTCGTGACAAAAGATGGGAGAGTAGGTTAGTTGTTTGGGAGTAGTTGTGTAGTATATCTTCTTATTGGATCTCCATTTTAAGGGGAGTAGGATTAATGGGGAGTATGATATCTATATGTACATGCATGAGAGTTCCATGAGTTTTATCAATGTTTTATCTGTTCTTTATAATCCATGTGTTTTTCACGGTGTATTGTTGTTTGTGGATGTTTCTGGTAAGCAGATTTGGTAGCTGAGATGGTATTGATTTCAATACTACTTGGTTAGGTATTAGATCGAGTCTTATTGTAATAAGTCATTGTCTTGATAGTTGGCAGTTGGCTATTTTTCTTTTTGGGTCTTTTACTATAGTTCTTATATTATGTAGTATTTTGTCATGGAATACCAAAGAGAGAGATTGTTAGTTCCATTTTTATTGGCAATATCTGTAACAAAATATGTTCAATTGAGTTGTAATAAGTCTTGAAAATCTCGGAATAATTGGACAAGTATTTGGATAAAATCCGATGGAGTTATCCGAGCGATATTCACTCTTTGAATAATTCATAAGATTTAGAGCTCAAATTGACATGAAGTCAGTTGAATTGGAAAGTAGACTCGAAGCGATCGCGTACATATAAAGAACGTATAATTTGGCAAGGGACGAGAAAGTTACAAGCGTTTTAAGTTTCCCCTAAAAATCAGTCTGCGACCCGCGTTCGTGTGGCGTTCGTATTTGCGTTCGAACGTTTTGAGGCAGAACCTTTGCGTTTGAGTTGCGTTTGAAGTGCGTTCGAATGTCCATGTGTAAGTAGGTTATTTTAGACACATTTTTAAGCCAAAATAATACTAGGGAACACTTTCCTTTGCCTTACCTATATAAACAAATATGAGCCACCTTCACAGGTGTTGGAAACGCAATATCTTGAGCCTAAGAACCTTCATAGTTTTTCAACCTTCTTGTTCTCAACTTGAAGACTCTTTTCAATCTCTTGTTTTTTTTGTTTTGGTGAGTTCTTTCTTTGATTTACCATCAACACAAACAAACACAATTTCCTAAACCTTCAGAGTTCTCAAGGAGAAAGATTGGTAGTCGGAGTTACGACGTTCAGAGTTGTAGAGTTGATCCGCTCAGAGACTTCAGAGGTTCTGAAGAAAATCGTGGGGTACGGGCTCTATGAGTTCTTGGGGTTCTTGCAGTTTAAAGGTACTAGAGTCGGTGGAGTTGCCACCATAGGTCTTTTATCATCACTGTAAATTTTTCTCTTATATAGTGGATTTTGGACTAGTAGCCGAGATATCCGGAGTGGTTTTTTACTCGCACGAGTTTTCCACTTCGTCACCAAAATAACTTGTGTTGATTTGTGGTGTTGTTTTATTTTCTGCATTGTTAATTTGCGTTGATTGAATATTTGTTAGAATAAGGTTGCTTGTTGATTAATCCATAGACACATTAATTATGACTTGTCTAAGTTAATTTTGATAAATTCTGCATAGGGTCAGAACTTAGGATAAATACGAACTTTTAATTTTAATGTAAAATATTATAATTAAATCAATCATTTATTAATTATATTAATGTTAAATAATTTATTATTATTATAATAAAAATATTAATTAATAAATTAATTTAATTAGCTAAATTTGTAGAAAATAATTAATAAGTGATTAAAAAATAATGTATATAAGGATAATTTTCCCAGAATTTTACATGGAAAGGTATGAGTGAAGGCAAATCTAAAATAAAAAATGAATTAGGAAATCTATCATGGAACCCAAACTCGACCTGGGTTTCAGCATCAAGCTTGGCCTGGGCTTTGGCAACAAGCTCCTTCAAGTTAGGCATCAGGCTCGGCCTAGTCCCAACACCGAGCTAGGCTCGGTCCAGCACCATCCCGACCCATGTATCGGCACCAAGCCTTTCCATAACCGGTACTAGCCCAGGCATGAATCCGAGCCCGACCTTGATCCCGACACCAAGCCCGATGCCAACACTAAGCCTGACTCTGATTCCAGCACCAAGCCCGGTCTAGGTCTCAGCACCAACCTGGGACAGAACCCTAGCACAGCCCCTATCGTGATATCGAGCTCGACCCCGATCCCGACAAGCCCTATCCGACTGGGGTCACGACACTCAGTCTAGGTCCTAGTTATCACGACCCAAAATCCGGGTCAATGATATTTAAGTAATAGCACAAATAAAAACTAATTCACCCATTGAATGGGCCATGTGACTACACATGTCAGTCTCTCATTACCAACACGTGTTAGCCTCTGAGGTGCCGACATCGAGACCAGCCTGGGTTTAAACCCGAGCTTGTCTCGGCCAGGATGTAGTCAAGTTGCCATCTCTGTTATTTTTCTATCACCGATGGTTGTTTTATATTATTTTTCCTCTTTGCACATGTTTTTAGTACTGATTCGTATGAAATTAGCATGTCCCATTTCAAATTTTTAGTGGGAATCATCATATATATTTTTATAATTATGTTATAAAGATATTTTTTACACTAAATTTTTCAGTTAATAATATTTTGTATTTCTCTATTTTTAGGTGGATATTTGATAAAGAATTAATATTCATATCCATCAATTGTCCACCCAATATTTAATTAGATATCTGAAAAATTATTAATATCAATATTTAATAAATATTTGATAGATAGTATTCCAATATAATTAAATAGATAGTTGGATACCTAATGATTCAAATTCGGATACCTAATAAAGTGGCTGGGAAACTACAGGACTCTAATAGTAAAACTAAAAATTCGCCTTTCAACATTTAGCACGCAAATGGTCTTAACTCTAAGCCTATCCAGCCGCACTCCGCAGACCAATTTACAGCTTATTGTGGTCCTAAAAATATTCTTTGCTCTGGGCAGCTGAGGGGACAGTCAACACAAGCCCGAGTAATAGCTTTTTATCTATAACGTTGACTGGAACACATATAACATGAAATGCAATATTTGTAACGTAAGACATCTTAATTGTAATAATTATCGACTTGTAGCAACATCATGACATTGCTTCTGCTTATCAAAATGTTGAATTTGATTTTCACAAAAAAAAAAAAAAAAAATTGATAAATAATTTTTATTTTAGCAATTGCAAATCAAAATCATATTATTAATAAATTATTATTTTTTATTAATTATATAATATATTTTAATAAATTTTCAGATTGAGTGAAGATAATTACCCCACTAGCCTCTTAATAGCTCCGCTACTACTGCTAACACAAGTGTTTTATTGTGGGATTGTAATGCTAGGTTTTAAGTGTGCACCAAAGATAGTGACTCATTACCATCTATCATACCATACATTGCACATCCTTTGATTTTCCCTCAAGTAAAGTAATATACCTAATTAAAAAATTTACAACTGCTTAGCTTGTTAGCCACTCCATCTTTAACCAAAAAGGTTAAGAGGTTGAGTCCTTCCTTCATTGCTATTAAAACATAAAAGAAGCAAACTTTAAGAAGCCTAACATTACAAGAAATAAAAGTAGGTGAAGTTAATAATACATTTGCTTTAGTTTTATTTGGAAAATGACGTCTATAATTCAGCTGTCTGGCTCTGGCCGGTGATGGTGGCGATAGCTTCGGAAAAATGTTGTTTAAAAATATTCTATGAATATGATAGGTTTTGAAAATTATGATGCTGGCTTTTGACTAAATCTTTCAAAATAAAAACGATTACTGGTAAAGAGACCTATTAAAATCATGAAATATAAGTCTATTTCGCATCCACACCACAACAAATGAAATTTTCCTAAAAGAAAATTGTTAGTAGAGGAAGACCACCTAAAGATAAGACATAAGAGCATAAGACCCATATTTTGCGATGGTTAAATATATTTTTTACATCAATTTTAGATGATAATAAAAATCTTAATATTATTTTAAATTCTAAAGAGAATATTTTTTTTTTTAGAATAATTGGAAACCCCGCAGCCAAACCACCTTTTTCTAGGTTTAAGTGGAGCAAGTAAAATATCTTGTTTGTCTCAGGCTCTTACAAGATATGCAATCTCTGGATTCGAACCTAGTACCTGAAAGATAGATTTTGAGCCTTACATCACCAAACCACTCCCCTTGGGGAATTTTGCAAAGAAAGAATCCTCTGAAAATAAAATTCCTAATAAAATACTTGATTTCTACCCCTTATTTATGTTTTCGGGTTATAAAATTCTAACCCACCTTGTAGAGATATTTTATAATCTTGTAGATATATTTTTAAAATAAAAATTTATTATAGAAATTAGGTTAAACGCGTGGAAACCTTAAAATCTTTAACATATATATACACACACAAAACAAAGAGTATAACCTCTATTTAATAATAATCTATATAGGAATAATCTCTATATAGTAATAAAAAATTTGGTCCCAACTTGGGCCAATTATAAGTAGGAATAAACTCTATATTGTAATAAATTATAATTTTTGTTGGGTCTCTTTTTAAGAAACTTACCTCTATATAATAATAATTATTTACATATTACGAAAAATATATGATATGTTCCATTAAGGTTTAAAATGAAATAGATTTTTTTTTATCTAAAGTTTTTTTGGTATAATGATTTAATTTTTAGAGTTGATACAATATTTTTAAACTTGCCAATTTTTAGTAACTCATTAGAATGAACACCTCCTTATTGAGATCAAAATATTTCTAACTTCTTATCTTGACATGAAGTTTTTTTGCATATTCCTAACATTAATATAGATATATGTAAAAATATTGAAACTATATCTGTTGATGGTGTTTTCAAGCACTACAGTATTTAAGACAGCACGACAAGGACAAAAGGGAAATTCTTTCTCTTGTCCACATCATGAGAAGACCGACCACATCATGAGAAGACCGATCATATCATGAGGAGACCGACCACTTTGGTTCGGGTGACCGAGCACTATAAGGTCGGCAGAAACATTCTCAGCATAACAGATTGACATGACCGACCTCATGAAGACCGACCAGACAACGAGCCGTGTTCAAGACAACAGCACCCCATTCTTATGGATAAGATAAGAAAGATATCCTGCTCTCGCAAGGAGAAGGAGTCAGAATCCAAAAGGGAATACGGAAGAAGAAGGCATTACCGGATCAGGAAACCGTGCAAGAAAAGAAAACTGAGTACAAATAGGATTCTTATGCAAATAGGAGTCTGATTTCTGTATTATTATAAATAGGAGGGTAGAGCATGTGTAAAAGACATCTGAAAATCATCACAAGAGTGAGAGATTAGAGTCATAAAGTTCCGATCTGTAAGAGCAAAGGAGAGGCCTGAGAGGTGTATTTGAGTAATAAAAAGAGTACCACCCTGTTCTTGTCCGTGGACGTAGGTCGGATCTCAAAGTCCACCGAACCACGTTAAATCACCTTGTCTGATTGGCGTATTTCTTTGTTTTCCGCTAAGTTTGCTTTTGGTTTCCCGCATAACCAAACAAATTCACAGTTGAAGGAGGGTTCCCTCAGAGGTGATATTCCCGTATTACCCTGAGACCAAAATCCACCGTCAACAGTTGGCGCCGTCTGTGGGGAACTTCAAAAAAAGCAGTTCACGTGATAAGACAAATGGCGGAAGACGGAAATCCCCAATCAGGAGGTCCGGCAATGGACTGGATGAAAAAGATGGAAGATAGCATGAGGTCTATGATAGATCGACTAGAAAGAATGGAAGGAGCAAACAACGAGAAACCTGAAACCGGGGCCGACCAGAGAGAGGAAAGATAGGGAAAAAGGAAAAAGAGTAGTAGATATAAGCGAAGACGAGGGACCCAGAAATAGAGGCCCTTATGGGATAAGATCTGAAGTGGTAGGAAGAGAGCCACGATCCGAAGACGCATGGGAAGAGGAGGAACAATCACCCAACCCCTCCTCCGACAGTTTTTTCAACTCCGATAGGAGGAATAGAAAACACAACGAAGACGTACAGGAGACCTCCGAGCTCAAGGAACGCCACGCCCGGAACGACAGGAAAACAGAAGGACACAGAAGGCGACACGGGGGCACAGCCCGTGAAATAAAATCTTGGTTGAAAAAAGAGATGACCAGATGGGAAGAAAGCCTCAAGATCGGCGCGGGAGACACCCGAGGCGAGGAAGAGGGGTCTCCCCTTACAGAAGAAATAAAAACAGCACAGTTCCAAAAAGATTTAACATGCCGACCGTGGCACCATACAAAGGCCACTCCGACCCAAAATCCCACATTGAGAATTTTGTCCTCCTGATGGAAGTACAGGGGGTAACGGGCGACGCCGTAATGCAAAGTATTCCCTTAACTTTAGGTGGACCTGCCATCCTATGGTATAGAAGTCTGGCCCCGGGGAGCATCCAGAGCTTCTCCCAGCTTAAGAAATCGTTCATCCGACACTTCAAAGGAGCCTGCACCCCTAAAAAGACAATAGGAGAACTAAGGCTCATAAAACAGGGAGACGACGAAACGCTGTGAAAGCTTCATTGAAAGGTACCATAACATCGTACTCGAGGTCGGAGGGTACGAATCCCAAGAAGCCCTGGAAAGTCTGAAAGGGGCCCTAAGGGTCGGGAAACTGTGGACCCATCTGAGAATCCATGAAACACCAGACTACGCTACCGCACTGGAGATAGCCAGGAAGTACGTCCTGCTAGAAAGCGAAGAAAAAGTATCCCGGAGGGGGACAACCACCAGAAAAAGGGTGACAAGGAGGGAAGACCACCGGCGACCGGAAAGAGAATTCCGGAAGTTCAATCCAAGACCCAAAGAATTCAAGCCAATGACACAGAAGGATCAAGGAAAGAGACCCACAACTCAGATAAACCACGTGGTTCGAGAGGAGGCATATATCCCTTTGAGCAAGCCGCCAGGAGAAATCATCATGGAGATACGGGAGAAAGGTCTCTTAATAGAACCAGACCTCAGGAGGTTTCCCCCCAGAAAAAAAACAAAAGGTCCTACTGCCTACATCAACACCTAAAAGGGCACACAACCGATGAGTGCAAGGATCTGCGGGAACAAATGGAGGACCTGGCCCGGAACGGGTACCTGAACAATTACATCGACCACGAAACCATGGCCGCTAGACAAAGGGCAAGGAATCGAGGGGTGAACGTCATCGCAGGAGGGGAAACGCTGGCCGGGGACTCTAACCGGTCAACAAAGAATTACAGCCGAGCACGGGGAACAGAGGTGCTGAAAACAGAAAAAATCTCAAACCCCTAAGGAAATCGGTCAACACCCATTATGTTCACCGATGAAGACGCTCAGGGGGTAAGTTTCCCCCACGATGACGCACTGATAATCAAAGCAACGATCGGCGGCACAGAAGTGGACCGAATCCTGGTGGATCCTGGGAGCGCGGTAGACATAATTTCCAAAGAGACTTTGGAGGACCTGGGGGTAGAATGCACAGCCCTAACCAAAGACAGCACCCCCCTGTACGGATTCGGGGGTTCAACGGTCATCCCCCTGGGAAAAATTCAGTTAGCAGTGACGATCGGGACTGCCCCCAAAACCCGAACAATCATGATAAACTTCACCGCAGTAGACTGCATGAGCAGTTATCAAGTCATTGTCGGCCGCCCCTTCATGATGAAAACCAAGGCCGCAATGTCCTGTCATTACTTGAAATTGAAGTTCCCCACACGGGAAGGGATCGGAATCGTATGCGGAAGCCAGAAAAAAGCCCGCAGCTGTTTTGCCACTTTCTCGCGAGAAAACCTCTGCGTAGAAAGAAGCACCAAGAGAGAGACAGAGAGACGAGGATGACGAGAATACAAGGAAAGACCCTGCTCCTCGGCCCGACAAAGCTGCACGGCTCGGATCAGCCGAAGAATGGAAGAAGTAAAACTATTCGGGCCAGAGAAGAACATAAAAATAGGAGGAAGTCTGGACAAAGCCCTAAGAAAAGACTTGTTGGAATGTCTGCAAGAGTACCCCGACGTTTTTGCATGGGGACACGATGACATGCCCGGAATCGACCCAAAATTCATAAGCCATCGCTTAGCAGTGAACCCATTACATAAGCCAGTAAAACAGAAGAGGAGAATATTCAACCAGGAGCGGTGCGGAGCAATAGCAACCGAGGTGAAAAAATTGCTGAAAGCCGGCTTCATCCGGAAGAAAAGTAAATACCCAGAATGGGTGTCCAACGTGGTACTGGTGAAAAAGTCTAACGGAAAGTGGAGAATGTGCGTAGATTTCACCGACCTCAACAAAGCATGTCCAAAAGACAGCTTTCCCCTCCCAAATATAGACCAACTGGTAGATACAACAGCCTGCCAAGGGCTGCTAAGCTTCATGGACGCCTTCTCGGGATACAATCAAGTCAAGATGCACCCTGCGGATGAGGAGAAGACCACCTTTATTACTGACCAAGGGCTATACTGCTATAAAGTAATGCCTTTCGGATTGAAGAATGCAGGGGCGACTTTCCAGAGACTGGTGAACAAAGTCTTCAAACCACTCATCGGCACACGACCATGCTGGTATATGTCGACGACATGATAACAATGTCCGAGGAACCAAGAGGCCATGTAGCCGACCTGAAGAAAACTTTCGAACTCCTGAGGAAACACAGTTTAAAGCTCAATCCAGAGAAGTGTGCATTCGGGGTAGCCTCGAGAAAATTCCTGGGCTACATGGTAAGTTCACGAGGCATTGAAGCAAACCCGCAAAAGATACAGGCCGTGCTAGACCTGAAGTCTCCCCGAACAGTTAAGGAAGTGCAAAGCCTTACAGGAAGAATCGCCGCACTCAACCGGTTCATCTCGCGAGCAACCGACAAGTGCCATCATTTCTTCAAAGTCATCAAAAAAGCTCAAAAAGGGGTCGACTGGACACCCGAGTGCGAAGAAGCCTTCCAGCACCTAAAACAATACCTGGCACAGCCCCCTCTCCTAGCCAAACCCCTCCTAGGGGAGACGCTGTTGTATTATACCTGGCCGTCTCAAAACACGCGGTAAGCTCGGCACTGGTACAAGAGACCGACCACGTCCAGAAACCAGTTTACTACGTCAGTAAAGCCCTGCTGGACGCAGAAACTCGATACCCCATACACGAACTCATTGCCCTGTCCCTGGTCACTGCAGCACGGAAGCTACGACCCTACTTTCAAGCCCATCCGATCAAGGTATACACGGATTATCCCCTGAGACAAATCTTGCAGAAACCGGAGGCCTCAGGGAGATTGATGAAGTGGTCAGTAGAAATAAGCGAGCACGACATCTCCTACCTCCCAGAACAGCAATAAATGGGCAAGCCTTAGCAGACTTCATAGCAGAACTCACAGAACCGCAGGTCTTAGCCGTAGAAGAAGACAGGTGGGAAATGTCTGTAGACGGGTCCGCAAGCTCGCACGGATACGGAGCAGGGGTAGCACTAAAAGTGAGAAGGGAGAAGAAATACTGCTCGCCCTCAAATTCGCCTTCAAAACTACAAACAATGAAGCAGAGTACGAGGCGATACTGGCCGGACTAAGGCTGTGTACGTAGTAGGAGTCCACAATGTGTAATCAGGAGTGACTCTCAGCTAGCAATACAGCAGCTGAAAGGAGATTTTCAAGCCAGAGAACCAGCCATGGTAGCTTACTTAGCCGAAGTAAAGAAGTGGGTGGAGAAAGTGGGAAACGTACTCTTCGAACAGGTCGGACGAGAAGACAACTGCGAAGCAGATTCCCTGGCCAGGCTTGCCTCTTCAATGAAGACAGAAAACCCCAAGGTAATCCCTCTTATATACCTCCAAGAAAGAAGCATAAAAGGAGAAGAAAAAGAAGAAAGAAATAAATAGACATAAATGCATAAATATATATAAATACAAGTTGTAATATTATTACAAGAAAAAGTTAAAGTGTACATAGGGCCCCGGCAGGGTTACCCTTTCTCATTCATCCCGCGCAGGGGCAGGAACTTCTTCCTCAGTTGGCTCAAATGGCGGAAGGACCGGCTCGGCATCAGTAGGAGGAGCTGCGACTTCGGCATCAGGAGGAGGAGCTGCGACTTCAACCTCGGCAACAGGAGGAGGGATCTCAAGGCAGTCCTCGTCCACGGCGGGAACCTCCGATCCTTCTTCAGGAGGAACCTCGGGAGCCGGAACGACCGAGATGGGGGCGGGATCCATCACCTCCTCAGGTGGGGGAGGAATCCACTTTTGAAACTCTTCCTCGGAAATGTCCCCCTTACAGTAACTGATGGCCGCGTAGATAGGATCCATATTCAGGCTCGGCAGCACCATCGGTATCATCTCGGCACAGTCGCCAACTCCCTCGAGACGGATGGCCTCCTTCTCGGCCTCGAGATCAGCCTCTCTCTTTTCCAGCTCGCTCTCTCTCTCTCTCCTCGAGATCAATCTCCCTCTCCTCAAGCTCGGTTTTCTTCCTCTCAAGACTGTCTCGGGCACGAGCAACCTCCTCATCTTTACTCTTCAACTTGGCCTCAGCACTGGCTACCTTCCCCCTCAAAACCCCAATTTCAGATTGGGCAGCCTTCAGATCCTCCCGGGTGCTATCAGCAAGTTTCCTTTCCAGCACAGCAGCTGCTTTGAGAGCCTTGTTTGTTTTGAAATTCTCAACAGCGGCCGCCTCGTGATTTTTGATCACCTCCTCCCGGTCAGCCAGCTTTGCCTCCACCTCGGAGAGGCGACTTTGAAGCCTCTGGGCCTGACCGCCCTCGGACAGCAGAGTCAGAAGAAGACCCTTGTTCTTGGCCATAAGATAGTTGGCCTGCACACAGAAAGGGAGAAAAGAGTCAATAAAAAAAAAAAAAAAAGAAGAAAGAAGAGAGAACCAAGACCCAAAAAAAAAAAAAAAAAAAAAAAAAAAAAACCGAGAAGGGGAGTGAAAATACCTTCGCCATCTGAGAACTCATCTCAGTCACAACACCCTCGGGAGATACATCCTCGTACCTCGAGACCTCCCCCGGGGGAATCACCTCGGCCAACTCATTGAAAGCCGGCACTAAATGAGAAGTGGCCCCCCGAATGCTTTCTCCCAAGTCATCCACTCTGAGGACCACAGGGCCCTTCGTTCCTGGAGGAGCTTTCAGAGGACTTCTTCCCCCTACGAATGTCTTTCCTCTTGACTGGAGCAGCTCCCTCGTCTTCTCCCTCCTGGGCCAACTCGGTCTCCTCGGTCCCGAACTGACGCCTCCTCTTCCTAAGAGGTTTCGGCGGACTGGCAAGGTGAGCAGATCCTGATGATTGCACGCCAGAAGGTGAGGATAGTCCCCGAGCACTTGTTTGGACTTGTCCAGAAGATATGTTCTCAGCAAGATCAATCCGTGCCCGGGAAGTTTCAGCATCAGCATGGCCGGCCTTCTTCACGGTACCGGCCAACTTCTCAAGAAACTTTGGCCTCTTCGACATGCCTACAAAAAAAGCAAAAGCAAAAAAGAGAAATCAAGACCTGAGCATATAAACAGAAGAAGAAAAAGGAAGAGAGACATCAAAATAAACAAACAAGGAAGACAAAACAAACAGCAGACCTCCACCAATCCGACCCGAGGCCTCCGGAGGGGCGGCCCGAATAAGGCCCGAATCAACAAAGGCCGCATCATTAACCAACTTCCTCCAATGAGCAGCATAGCCCCGAGCCCAATGTACCCGCCTCCGGACCTGACGAGAAACCTTGGGAGCATCTCGCCAACAAGCTGGGAGGAACCAGAGAAGTTAGAAAACCTAAAAGAAACTAGAGAACGGGAACAAAGAAAGAATGAAGGGGTGTCAGACTCCTAACCTCCAGCCCTGAAGACGTCTGGAACCGAGACATCCTCCTCAAACGATCTCAGGACCCGACCCCAATCCCCAGTTGCCTAGAACCAAAAGTCCTTAAAATTCTTGTTAGAGTCAGGAAGTTTCTGGACGAGATTGGACGAGCTGTCGTAGGCAGAGAGGTAATACCAACCGTAATGAGTCTTTGGGTTGGATTTCAAACGATATAACCTCTTCACTTCTTCCAAGCAAGGAACACCCAAACCTGCCCGATGCCAAACCACGTATATGCCGGCCAGAATCCTCCAGCTATTTAAGCTTAATTGGCAAGGGGCAATCTCCATCTCAGCAAGCATCCAAGCAAAATAACGCTGCATCGGCAGACGTAGCCCACACTCGAGAAAATAGGAAGAAGTGCCACCGAGCCCTCGTCAGGCTGACTGGCACGATCCATTGGGCCAGGAACTTCAAGAGCAATGTCTATTGGGATGCTGTATCGTTGCCGCAATAGCGCCAGATCATCCTCGGTTATCTTAGAAGGACGGTTCATATCCAGAGCCGACGACCCAAGTTCTCCAGGCTCTGGGTCCTTCCGAGGAACCCTCTGATGATAGGAGTCATTTTCGACCTCAGAAGGGGTGGGGGTAGTGTCAAGATCTTCTACACTGGGCGCCCATGAGCCCGAGGAAAGCTCTTCAGCAGGGGGAGTTGAGATTTTGGCAGGCCTTTCGGAGGAAGAATTACTGTCAGACATCCCTGACACCCAGAAAAACAGAGAAGGGGGAAGAATCAGTCTACGAGAAGCTACCCACGGTACCCGTGCTAAACTAGATATGGAGCCTCTAAAGAAGTGCCCTAAAACAAGACCCAACAAAACCACAAGTCTCTCCCTAAGCAAAATAAGCAAATAGAATCACAACACAACAAAAGAAGGAAGATCGCTCATAAGACTTACTTGTTCTTCTCGGAAGCAGGAGGTTATACGCTGCGGTGATGCTCATTCCTTAGGTGCTCGGCAACGAAAAAAGGATGAAGACCGCGATCGAGTTTCGAGAACACGGAGTTGAAAGGATCGTAAAGAAAATTACAGAAGAGAAGGAGAAATTTCCGAAAAAATGGAACAGTGAAACCCTCGTTCTCTTATAGTCATGACTGGGATGCGCATCACCGTCGGTTTTGGCGGGAACCCAGCGGATGTTTGACATATGTCAAAAGTTAAAAGAAAACCTAAAGATGATTTGATGGGCATTTAAGAAGACATGACGGTTGTGCGTCTCGAGGAAAGATGAATGAAACGGCAAGAAGATTCTTTTTTGCATTCTAGGACGACTACCCGCAAGGACAATCAGCACACCCTCTTCATGTAGTTCCCGGTACCAACTCGCATACTCGTTGGAACCAAGAACTAGGGGACAGATGTTGATGGTGTTTTCAAGCACTACAGTATTTAAGACAGCACGACAAGGACAAAAGGGTAAATTCTTTCTCTGGTCCACATCATGAGAAGACCGACCACATCATGAGAAGACCGACCACATCATGAGAAGACCGACCATATCATGAGGAGACCGACCACTTTGGTTCGGGTGACCGAGCACTATAAGGTCGGCAGAAACATTCTCAGCATAACAGATTGACATGACCGACCTCATGAAGACCGACCAGACAACGAGCCGTGTTCAAGACAACAGCACCACATTCTTATGGATAAGATAAGAAAGATATCCTGCTCTCGCAAGGAGAAGGAGTCAGAATTCAAAAGGGAATACGAAAGAAGAAGGCATTACCGGATCAGGAAACCGTGCAAGAAAAGAAGACTGAGTACAAATAGGATTCCTTATGCAAATAGGAGTCTGATTTCTGTATTATTATAAATAGGAGGGTAGAGCATGTGTAAAAGACATCTGAAAATCATCACAAGAGTGAGAGATTAGAGTCATAAAGTTCCGATTTGTAAGAGCAAAGGAGAGGCCTGAGAGGTGTATTTGAGTAATAAAAAGAGTACCACCCTGTTCTTGTCCGTGGACGTAGGTCGGATCTCAAAGTCCACCGAACCACGTTAAATCACCTTGTCTGATTGGCGTATTTCTTTGTTTTCCGCTAAGTTTGCTTTTGGTTTCCCGCATAACCAAACAAATTTACAGTTGAAGGAGGGTTCCCTCAGAGGTGATATTCCCGTATTACCCTGAGACCAAAATCCACCGTCAACAATATCTATCACATTTCTTAATGTTTATAATTTGAATTTGACAATATCTATTTATTAGTTACAAATATAGTGCACGCTTTTAATTTTATATCACTTGAACTAAATAAAATTAAGTAAAATAATATTTTTATTACTGAATATCTATTTAGTTATAACCTCCCATTAGGAATAAAATCACGTTGGTCCTAACAATACGATTAAATAAAGGTTCTACTGTATATATATACATATAGATAGATATAGATAGGTTTCTTATTTTAATAATGTATTAGTTTAATTTTATAATTTAATAATAAAAAATTAATTTTAAAGATATTTTAATTTTATAATTTAATAATAAAAATTAATTGTAGAGATTAGGTTTCACGTATTGAATTAATAGGCTTACTATTTTAATAGGAGATTATGTTATTATATTATAATAGGTTTCTTATTTAAATTTTTAATAATAAAAAATTAATTTTAGAGATATTTTAATTTTATATTTTAATAATAAAAAAATTAATTGTAGAGATTAGGTGTCCTTTATTAAATTAATAGGTTTTTTTTTAATTTTAATAGGAGAATATTTTTTATTATGATATGTTTTCTTGTTAGGTTTTTTATTTTAATAAGATATTACATTTTTATTATGATATGTTTTCTTGTTAAGTTTTTTATTTTAATGGGAGATTATAATTTTATTATAATATGTTTTCTTGTAATAATATATTTCTTATTTAATAGATTTATTAATTTAATTTAATAATTTAATAGTGTTTCTTATTTTAATATGATAACATAATATGTTTTATAGTTCTTATTAAATTATAATATATATTTTTATATTATAATAGATTTTTTATTTATTAAATTATTAATTTAATAGTGAGCCATCGTTACTTGATGCAATAGAGAGGTTTAAAAAATATTCAATTTATATATATTGATAATATTTTAACCCACCTTGTAGAGATAGTTAATAATCTTATAGATATATTTTAATAATAAAAATTAATTATAGAGATTAGGTGTCACGTGACACGTGGAAGCTTTAAAAATCTTTAACATATATATGTGTGTGTGAGAGAGAAAATCTTTCAGTCAGGATGATCGGACGAAATTCGGACACTAATCGGTATTGTTTGGCACTATTTGATATTATTTTGTGTTGTCGTTTAGCATATCCAGACGAAATTTGGATTGTAAGGACCGGACTGGACCGGAAGACGAACATACATACCGACACAACATAGTATAACCTACATTTTGTAATACTCTATATAGGAATAACCTCTGTATAGTAAAAATCATTGGTCCAAACTTGGGCCATTTTTTTTTTTTTTGGATAATCGGGGTGTCCGGTTCAGCTTACACGCACCTCAACTAATCCCCGGAACCTGTGCCCCCAGAGAAGTTTAACTTGGGCTAGTTATAAGTAGGAATATACTATATATTATAATAAATTATAATTTTTTTGGTTTCTTCTTAAGAAACTTATCTGCATATGGTAATAATTATTTACATATTACAAATATATATATACTATGTTCCAAAATGAAATAAAATTTTTATCTAAAGTTAATTAGTATAATGATTTAGTTTTTAGAGTTGATACAATATCTTTAAAGTCACCATTTTATAATAACTCATTTGCATGAATATCTTTTTATTGAAATCAAAATATTCCTAACTTCTCAAGCATGTTTAGAGCATATAATGGCATGAAACTTTTTGCATATTCCTAACATTGCATCGATATATGTAAAAAAGAATTGAAACTATGTCCATCTCATTTCGTAATGTTTATATAGAATTTGACAATATTTTTTTATTAGTTACAAATATAGTGCATGCTTTAATTTTATATCGGTTGAACTAAAGAAAACAAAGTAAAATAATAATTTTTTTTCTTACTAAATATCCTTTTAGTTATAACCTCCATTTAGGAATAAAATTATTTTTATAATAACTCAGTGCCTGTAATGTTTTTATATGTATGAATGAATTTTCATATTTCAAAAAATAATAATAATAATAAATAACAACATGAGCAATCCTATTTTCTCAGAGAAAAAGCTAGCATTATTATGTTGGAATCATTTTGTATCATCAATGTTTTTGCCAAAGGCTATCGCAACGTTATCAATAACAAGATTAAGCAATAAAACCAATTCCTGGTTCTATTAGATGCACCAGAAACGCTCTCTCCAATTGTCTCTTAATACGAAAGAAACGGTAAATTAGTTAATGCCATTTACTAACAAATATTACAAGAATATAACGGATATTAAATTGGTTAATTACCATTTATCAGCCCAATTTTCTATAATCACATAACATTAATATCAAGGATTCGAATAATGAAAAAAGTTAATTAAAAAAAATACAAAAAATATGTTCATAAATGCAATGACAAGAAAAAAAACCACAAAAAGAAGAAGAAGAAACCCATGTAAAAGATTTAGCAACGAAAAGGAAATTAAAAAAAAAAAAAAAAACAAAAAAACATAAAACCATATTTAAAATTATCATTTATATTACATTACAATTTATAGATAATAAGAAAACAAGGCAGCACGGCGCGTGAGTCAAACACAAGCAACTCGCCATTCTCCCGACTAACCGAGTCATACCCGATTTGCTTCGAAACCCGCCCCGCTATGACCCGACAAACCAACATTGCCCTCCTTCCCCTGCCGCCACCGGCACTTTCATGGGCCCCGCTGCTGCCAGAAAACGTGCAAATGGCAGATCCTTTCCCGCCAGGAAACCCCCACGCGCCGTACCCCCCGCCGCACGCTCCGTTGTAGGCTGTTGGCCCGAGGCAGTAAAACCTCATAACCTCATTCCCATCCGCCACGCACCTCGCGTTCTCCTCGCTGGGGCGACCCGAACTAAGAACCGACCCGGCCCGACTTCTAACCATCTCGCGATACTCCTCGAACCGGGCCGCGGTCCTCGACCCGTGCTGCACCTTAAAGATCATATCGATTCGACCCGTGAATGCTTTCGGACCCCAACTCGTGTGGAATATTATCTCCACCACATTACGCGAAGGGTGGCCATCGGGCAGCTCGGTCAGCGCGGGATATATCGTGTGGTCAGGATTACGGTCACTGTGACGAGCTCTAACGGGTGGGTTCAAACTGGGTTCCGGTTTCGACGGCGGTTTACCTTTACTGAGATTTTTATGCTGCTGTTGCTTCGTGGTCGTTTCGATGACGTCTTTAATGCTCTGAGAACTCCTCCTGCAACTCGAACTGGGCAACAGATTTTTTGCGGTGGGATGGTACACGTCATCAAATGCTCGTGATTTGCACTGCAAGGATTTAACCCACCCGCTTGCCATGATCGAATCTTCTTCACTCACTTTGCTAAAGCTGTGTCCTTTGTGGTTTTTTTTTTGGGTTCTCTAGTTTTTGTGTTTCATTTTTTTTCAGGGTTGCGGTGTTGGGAGGGATATGGCGCGATGTTAAATGGCTTCTGTCTTTGTCTTTGGTCAATGTGGGCGGGTTGAAATTACTGATTTATCCTTTGGAGTTAATCCACGTGGATTTCTGTATTTCGGGTGAAGAAAACGACAGTGGATCATGACATTGGAAAACAAATGTGCATTTATAAGAAAGAAAAATGATATATGCACATATTTGAACACATAATTATTATATATGTAATAGACTAAAAATAAAAAATAATTTTGTTCCCTAGTGAATTTTTTTTTCTTTTTTTTTTTTAACGTTTATGTGCTTAATTATATGAGCATGTCATTACTTCTCACTTTTTTAGTCTTGATTTAATTTGATTATTTGGCAGTAATTCCAAAACAATTCTAAAATATTATTTAATTATTAAATAGAAAAATCACATCTTTAAAATTAGGGGTGTACAAACCTAACTTGAACCGCTGCTTGTCCTCAAGTAATGACCGATCAAAAATAACAAAATAAATAATAAATTAATTAATTAAGCCACTTTCGTAGGGATCACAATTGTATCTAGTGTATGCAATATGTATTTAAACTTCTAAGCGACCCAAAAGGACGAGTTATAGTCTCGTAAGGGCTTATAGCGATGACACCCAAAAATTTCATATAAAACTACTAAGTAAACAAACATAAAAGATGCAACAAACATAATATGTGAGATTCTCATAATAACGCCTCAAAGATCATTATATAAAATGACAATGGCTCAAAGTAAACTTCAAAATGTTATAAACAGTCATAGTTTCCTTCAAAAATCAAATTCATAATTAAATTCTCGCGTGAATCAATTCTATCATCATTTATCCCCTAGATCATCTTAACAGTTTTTCATTTTGTCAATCGAAATAGAATGGATCAAACCAACCTATATATCTTAAAGTTTCTATATCTTATCATTAAGCTCATGTATCTTAGCTTTAACATTTATTATTATTCTTTTTTTTTGTCCTTTTTATTGAACTTTCACACTACCCTTTAAGATACAATTTCTCCTCATGGTAGATTTACTCTTGTCCATTGGTAGCTTCACGCTTAAAGGTTATAGGTGACTCATTGATATGCTAGCCTTCATGCAATTTTAAGATAAAGATAAATATTTAGGCTAACGGTCATTCATTCAATTCAATTATTTGAATTCAAACTATCTCAATCTCAAATTTCAAGTCTAAACTAAAACATAATTGAATCATCTAAAGACAAACACAATTTAAGAATTCAGTGTTGACACAACCAACATTTATCATTTTCCAAGAGCAAAATTTTTTAATGTAGATCAAATCTATATCATAGGCAAGTGATATTGTAACCAAGACACGACTCAAAATAAAAAATAATAATAATAACATAAATTTTTATTCCCTACCCATAAACTTAAAATAAACATTGTTCTCATTGTTGAAAGATAAAAATATAGGGAAAAGAAATAGATACTCCACAAGTTTAGCGATGATGATGTAAATATTTATCTGTTAGATAGTGAAACCCAATCTGCGACCCCCAAACTTATGTTGAAACTTGAATCATCGAAAAAAGACACACATAAGTAAAAACACAAATAACACAATAAATTAAATAAATTAAATTAAAAAAAAATAAAACATAAGAAAAATTTCGAAACGCTTGGGTTGCCTCCCAAGAAATGCCTAATTTATCATTTTTAGCCAGACTTTTTCTAAAGAACTTACTTCAATGAGGATTCCATGTGGCTTTAGATGTCCTAGACATGACACGCCCATAAACATTACTATGCAAGCTCCTCTTCCAAACATGAGATGACAAATAATGATCTTTTCTACTTTGTACCCATGCCACCTACTTCAAACTTTTATCTTTTATAGGTGTTAAATGGAAAGATAGACTATCAAGGATTTTTGTAAGATGTTTGACTTGGAATGATTGTGCCATTCCAACAAACTCATAGGCGGTGCCAATGATGCTAACTTCCTTATGTTGTAATGTGTCCACTTGTGTCATGAGATTTTTAATAGGATCACACAACTGCTTTTGCCTAACTCTTTTTTCCACAACTTCTTCATAGATGCACTCGATAAACAAAAGATTTTCTTGATAAATTCTACACTTTGTTTGCTCAAGTTCTTGAATGGACATTTCAGTCTCTATATAAGGCTATCTTTTTCTCCCATTTATGATGTCATTGTGATTCTCTTAATTCCATGGGCCTTCTTCAGTGTCACTTGAGATCTATAGCTCTGGTTACTAACTAGCTCTCTCATTTGGGATTTTAGTGTTTTCATGTATGTTGCTTGATTCTGAAGTAATGTTTTAAACTTGTCCGTATTTCCTTTTTCGAGCAATTTCCTTAATGTTTCATTATTCAAATCGTCTACGGATGAGGAAATTCTTGAGTTTGTGGTAGATAAAAGGGATATAATAATTTAGTGGGATATGCAGGACCTTCATTGTTGTGCCATGTAAAGTTTTGAGATATGTGACAGTGCAATGATTAGTAGAGTGGTTATCCTCACATATCTCAAAACTCATCATTGTGCTCTGAAAGACTTGAGCATTCATGACGTCAATTCTCTCTGAAAACCACCGATAGTCGTTGGCTCGAATGATAGGACTCAGAAAATTGGATTGTCTCTCACCAACATAAGGTGTAACAAAATCTCTTAAAGTCTTGTTTCTTCCATCGCCCATTGATACTCCATTATTTGGAACACCTGAAAAAAAAAAGAAAAAAAAGGTTTAATTAAGATTAAGATTGATTACTCTAATACTAACAAAAATAAATAAGTACTCGATAACGGGGCCAAAACATGATTGTAATTTTGTATAGCAAGCAAACGTACGTATCGTACTAGTAATATAGAAAGATATCGATCCCACGAGAAATTAATATTATTTTCAAATACAAAATTATTTCAATCCTAATTGATGAACACTAAAAAGTGCACATTTATTAAAAGAAAAACTAATCATTTTACACTTATAGTTTCATTAATCATCTTTAGCACATTTGTGAAATAATAATTAAATTTAGATTTTATATATTTTTATTGTGATTTTTATTTCTTGTTTAGGTAAAATACTGCTTTAAAACCTCAACAGGAAAATGGATATAAGATCTAAATTCCAGAACCTAGGAAACCGAAAAGAGTGTGTCAGTTAGATTCAAATCGGACTTGTTCACCGTGTTTAGATTGACAACAAAATGAGCTTATGATGTATTTAACTACACATGTATTTTATATAAATACATAAAACAAAACAAAACAAAAGTAAAAATACAAAAAAAAAAAAATAAAAAAATAAAAAAGCAAAAAAAAAAAAAACATGGCAATCCACTGAAATGGATTGTCATGGCAATTGTCTTTGATAATTGTAAAAGTTGCAACATGCAACTTTTGTAATTGCCAAGCAAGAGGCGCTAAGAACCTCTTGTTATAAATAGAAGTGTTCAACGTCTCATTTTCCTCAGCTCATTTTTCATAATTCTCTCTGAAAATTTGTGGAATTTCAACTCTTGTGTGTTTTATTTTCAAGCTTTGTTGTAATTTTTTTTCAGCAATAAAATTATGTGTGTTTTTATTCAAAGCATGAATTGCTAATTCCATCATGCCAGGGTAAAAAGTAAAACTCTTAATATAAGAATATAGATTAATATTACTTAAATTATAATATATGAATTGTAATTCGAATACTAATATTTAATCTACTCTTCTATTTGCGGGTGTCTTGATTTGTTGTAAACAATCTCATCTTAGTTGGCACAGATAATACTTTACCTCATATTATATGAGAGAGTAATTTAAATCTGGACTAATTATTGACAAACTTTGTTACCGCCTTTATGGCTGGTTTTATATATTTGACATAGTTGAGTACCTAACTAGACTTGTTATAGAGAAATGTTATCACCGTATTTATGGCTGGTTTTATATGTTTTGGCATAATTAATTCCTGAAGTATATTTACATGGTAATAATGACAATTTATATATTATAAAAAGTAAGATTTCTCTATATTTGAATTATCAAGAGTGGATCCCCTAGCCCCGGTATTTTAATTTATTGTTGCAGTCCAATTTAAAATTGTTCATCACTTCAAAAAATTCAGCCTTTTTATTTTCACTCGAATTATTATTTTATTTTACTAGATCCATTCTTTGTGGATCGACCCCGGACTTATTGGTTTATTTTATTACTTCAACACTCTTATACTTGGGAGTAAAGAACCACTTAGTGAGTGTGTCAATTTTTTGGCACTATTGTCGGGGAATATAATCTAGTGGCTAGAATAATAATTTAACATCCTTACATTTTTTTATTATTATTTATTAATTTTTTTTTGTATTTTCTGCATCTCAATTTTTTCTTTTTCTTTGCATCTTTGTAGATTCCACCATGTACTGATTGATCCCACATTTAGACAAAGCCTGTACAAAATTCTCCAAGACTACATAGAAGAGAAAAATGAATTTAAATGGGGTTTGTATGTTGCCAATGAATTTGCTGAACTATCTCCATCTAGAGATTATTTCATAATTTTTACTGAAAATCGAATTCGAGAAATTCAATTGAGATCTGAATTAACAAGAATTAGATGATATATTTAAGATCTAATCACTACATTTGTGCTATTTTTTGTCATTTATTTTTACTGTTTGTTCTTCACTTATTTTATTTTATTTTATTTTTATAAGTATTGCATTTGCATATTTAAATTTTAACATATGGTATGTATTTATTATTGTATGATAAATTGATCTCGGTCATCTAGTGGTAGATTAAATAGAAAATCTTCATCACATTCATCATCAGTTAAAATGGCCGATAACCAAAATGAAAACCCACCTGACCTAGATGAAAATCCAGTTAATTAGGTAGAACATTAGTCTCAGTAAGGCGATCTTAATTATCCTAAGACACTTAGAGAATTCATGAATCCCACTGGGACAGGGTCACTATCTTCCATTGCTTTCCCCTCATATGCATCACATTTCAATTTTAAACCAGATGTCATCCAACTTTTACCCATATTCCATGGTCTAGAATCAGAAAATTATTATTATCAACACTTAAGGGAATTCGAAGAGGTGTGTAATACTTGCACATACCAAAATTGCAGCATGAATGTAATTCGACTTAAGTTTTTCCATTTTATTTAAAGGATAAAGCTAAAATTCAGATGCAGATACTTATGTCAGGATCCATCAAAACATCGGATGATTTGCAAGAGCAAATTCTGAAAAAAAAAATCTTTCCCCTTCATAGGATGAACTCCTTTAAGAGGAGAATCAAAACTTTCACACAATAGTTGAGAGAAACACCTTACCAATGTTGAGAGAGATTTAAAGAAATGTTAAATGTTTGTCCACATCACGAATTTGAAACATGGAGGCCAGTTCCCTACTTCTACGAAGGTTTAACACCCCAAAGTAGACAAATAGTGAAAATAATATGTATTGGTGAATTCAAGGACAAAAGTCTCGAAGGTGCTCTAGATTACCTAGAACACATAGCAGAGAATGCAAAACAATGTGTCACAATTGGTACTTATGAGTCGTCTGTAAAACCACATTCATCTGATAAAGGCATGTTTAATCTTAAAGAATACTGTGAATTTTCTGTAAATATCCATCTATAGCTAAAAAAGTTGAGGCATTAGAAATGAGGAAGTTTGATCATGTCAAGTCAATTTTCTGTAAATATGTCATATATGTAACTCAAATGAACATGTCACACAAGTTTTTCCAACCTTGCCAGCCCTGTAAGAATGTCTCTATGACCAAGTCAGTTCCATAAACACCTTCAAGAGACAAAATCCAAACACATACTCTCAAACCTACAATTCTAGTTGGAGAAACCATCCAAACGTCAATTGGAGGAATGATAACCAAGCACAACTATCGCAACAACCTCCCCAAGTATGAACGATACTTTTTCCAAAATCACATATACATTGACCATTCATGAGAAAGGAAAGTTTCATACACAACCATAACCAAACCCCAAGAGTAATCAAAACCCTCATGAAGGTAGTTCTGGTAGTCAACACTTAGACCAAAGGAGTGAGAAATGAAAGCTATAAGAAAGTAAAGAAAGATGTATAAGAGTATAAGTAGCCAGAGATAAAGAAAAGTAAAGAGATGGAATAAGACAATGAAATACTATGGATATCTACCCTGGACAATAGAAAGAGAATAGAAAAGCCTGAACAAGTATTAGAATGCCTAGAAGATGTAAGATCCCTTCCCTCATCAGAACATTCCTCCAAGCCGAACTAATAGCCTTCAGGTAATTCGTATAAATATTAAGTTCCCCAAGTAATGAGGAATAGGCAGGAAGATAAAAGAAGCGAGAGATCGAGGCTAGCCTAGGAAGTTCCCACAGACAAGAGATGCCAAAAACGGCCTAGAGAACCCCAGATCCCCAAATCCAGACCCAAGCCCATAAGTAGGCAAATAAGGATCATAAATAGAAACGATTAGTTACCTTATCCCAAGTAATCCGATGGGGACAAGATCCTGAGCTATCTAGTCTACCACCGCTTAGTGATACCCGTTAAGAAAGATGTCCTGATGGAATCTAACTCATACTTGCCTTACATGAGGAATATACTCTACCAGGACACATAGTACCAGAACGAGGATATCGAAACTCATTGAGATATACTATGCTTGCCCTAGTCCCTACCAGCATAGGTATAGGTGACTGTAAGGAGCCGAGGAGAGTTTATCTTAAGAAATGGAAAGACCTTGGAAGACAGGTTACCTAGAAAAAGGTTAAGGAAGTTTTTAAAGATATAAGAAGAGAACCCAGTATAGCTTAAAGATCAAGGCAAGTTAGTGCGAGGTTTGCAAGACTAGCAGAAGTCCACAAGATAGACCAAATGCAGTAGAACCTTCGAATCAGCCTAAGTCAGTAGAATCCGTGAAGTATACAAGAATAGACCCGAGAGGATGGAGATCTAGGAAGTAATCAGAAGTATCAGTCACCACTAGCATTGGTAGTATGACTTAGAATCAAAAGTCAAGATATGGAAGTTATACAAAGGGATGTGAAATGTAACAAGGAAATTCAGAATATTTAGGCATAAAGTTAACATAATGAGAAGATAATAGTGTAGAGAATTGATAATAGTTGTGTGGTCCCAAGACATGGAGTAGTTGATCAGATCATCACCAAGTTTAAGTGTCAAACAAAATGCGTATCTGCGGACTCCTATGGAATTTATACGCTCACTTCTTCGCATAGGACCTAGTTAAGAGAATGATAAGTAAATAAAATCAATTGAAGGGTTAGACAAATCACGAAATGGCTAGACAGCCAAATTGATAAGAAGCATGAGATAGAATAGTGCGATGCCTCAGTAAGATGAGCTAAGTCTGGGAGCCGCCGTTGAAATAAAAAACCCTTAAAGAAGTAAAGACTTAGAAATACGAAGACACTAGGATGAACAACTCTTAGGAATATGGTGAACAACTTATAAAGAATCTCATGATTTTGAGAAGGAAAGACTAGGTAAAGAGTAGCACCCAAACCAAGAAACTTAGTAGAGATGTCTTAAGCAATTAAAGATGATGAAGTTTCAAGGAAAAAAAAAAGATATAAGGAGTTCAAGAAACTAAGATGAATAGGAAGTCAAGTAATAGTGTAAAGCTTAGTAAGAAAGAATAATAGACAAAGTATAGTAGAAGTTTGACAGAGCATGAACCTTAAGGAGGTTCACAATAAAGGGTGATATCATCGGTAGTTAGAAAACAAATTATTAATAGAGTTGAAACGTGAAAGAAATATTTGTAGTAGAGCAAGTCCTTTAGGAAAGATAGCAAAGAGAGTCTAACAATATTCAGAGAAAGAAAATAGCGGCAACAGAGATTTAAGCAACAAAAACTAACAGGAATGAGTAAAGAGACAGTACGAGGAAATTGTTAGGGAGCATGGCTCTAGAAGGATTTTGCAGGGGATGTGGAGTGATTGATTGCTGAAAATGATCAGGAGTTAGGTTGGAGAAGGCAAGCCAGACAAGTTTTAGCAGTAGTACCCTAGTGTAGGAAAGGACACCGAACATCTATATACGAGAGTCATAGGCGAAGGATATATCTCACCAAATCACTGTAATAGAAAAGCCTCAAG
The DNA here is from genome assembly GCA_019454045.1 of Zanthoxylum bungeanum. NCBI lineage: Eukaryota > Viridiplantae > Streptophyta > Magnoliopsida > Sapindales > Rutaceae > Zanthoxylum > Zanthoxylum bungeanum. The sequence continues at coordinate 20,230 of SKCR01043267.1, read as the reverse complement.
ATAAGTTCCCACCCTCTTAACCCTCGTTAACCAACAACAATGAAGATGGACTTGAAGTTCGTCTCAAGATATCCTCAGAAACGAGACAATGCATGGTGAAAAGAGACTGAAACATAAAGCCTTTAGATACAATACCAGAAAAAATAGAAAATGAAATAGCTCTAAATGAGAGAGCTAGAATAGAAGGCAAGGAAAAAATGAGGTAGTGAAGCACTAACAATGATATAAAGAAACAATGTTTAACATGACTTGAGACATGTGAAAGGTGACATTCCTCAGATAAGGGGACGGAGATGTAGATCATATAAGTTTCAGGTACATAACAGAACATGAGAATAGACAAAAAGGTCAACAAACAAAAGGCTTGGTAATGAAATGATTAAGGTGCAATGACAGTAAAAGAAAATACTAAGTAAGTATTGACAAAAGTGTAGTATAATACAAAACCGAGAAAATAAGCTTACTAGAATAAGGTAAATTATAAAGAGAGAGTAACCTAACAGGTAACCAGGCTGGAGAACGAGTTGGTGTGAAAGAACAACAAACAGATTTATAATAACAATGGAAGCAAAGTACAACATATATATATAAAAACTTTAGCCATAACCAAATCGCCCACGTCGATGTGAATAGCAGTGAGTACGGTTTAAGTACCAAGGCGCACCCACTTAAGCTTGAATCTTTAGCCAATTGAGAGGGGCCATTAGGAAACTACCCAGAAGCAAAATTTTGAGTACAAGCGGCATCGGTAGACAATATCAGTAAGTTAGAAAACCCTAAGCCCATAGATAAGCAGAAATATTAGAAATTTGAGGAGAGAAGCTCATAAGCGATCTAAGCTTGATAATGAGAATACAAAGAGTTAAGTAGCTAAGATATGAGATCAAGTTAAACAAGTGCAGCTAAAGGAATACCCAATACCAGCATTGTTAATAATGACAAAGATCATTCTTGTAAATTTATCAAATCCGAAAAGGGAAGTATAGGGACCCAACGACAGAGACATCGATATTTTTTTAATGAGAGTTAAAAGAACCAGTTATTAAGAACCTGATCAAGTCAAATGATTGTTGAGCATAATTACAGAACTAGAAAAAGAAATTTCCTGGAGATAAAGAATATTGAGCACAACTAGAGGTCCAGATATGAGATAGTTAAGAATACTCAGTAAAGATCTTAATGAAACAAGAATAAGAGAATACCTCTTAGTAAATAATTTAAGAGATACTCACTGAAGCCACGAACTCGGAAGCAGCTTGCCCATGGATGACAAGAAGTATGATGCATAAGTTAACCAAATGAATAGGCAAAGACCTTCGTTGTTAAGAAAAATAGAATACCCGATGATATAGAATAGTTACAGCAAGCAAGGGTTCACACAGACAATTAGTGTACAGTTCTAGTTATGACTTCCAAGTCATAGCATTATAGGTTCAGAATAATACCGCACGGAAAATCATCGGAAATGGTATATTATAGTGGATGAAACTCAAGCAATGGATATATAGTCAGATAAGTTGGTGGTTTATAGGGAACCCACAAATCCTGTGATCCATGATAAGATCCCAAGTTTAAAGAGGATTCGAGGACGAACCCTATTTAAGGGGGGATAATTTGTAACGACCGGGAATTCTGACTACTGATACACTGTGAGACGAGTGCCACGTGATATAAATTGTGGTTGGAAAGATATACCCTCGTGAGATGTCTATCGGTAATTTTTTCGAGAATCCGATGTCAGACGCTTCGATGTATCACTACGGACAATCTATGGTATTTGGACCGTAACTTTCACATACGAACTCTGATTTTTATGAATTTTAAATCGTCGAAAATCTGAGATCGAGACCTACAACTTTCGTGTTGAACATTGTTCCAAATTCAAACCAGAAATAGGCCAAAAATATGGATTAAAAATTCAGATGAATAGTAGCCAAGGGCATTCTAGTAAATTCTACCAACTTCTTAAAATTTCTACACTCTTCTTATTTTCTTTAAAGGCCAACTATTAAAATGGAGACACTATTCATAAATATCCAAAAAATTGAAACAAAAAATTAAGAAAGAAACATGAGGTGATGAAGAGAGAAGAAGAATAAGAATAAGAGAAGAGAAAGAAGAAAATGAAGAGAAGAAAAGAAGAAAAATGGAAGAAGGAAGAGGCAAGAATAATGACATCCATGGAACCTTGAAAGATAAGAAAAATACACAAAGAAGAGGTAAGACCAATTTGACCCAAATTATTATATTTTGAGTATTGGTATTTTGATGACTATCATATGTTGGTGATGGGATGTGATGATGAATGAGATGATGTGTGTGTGATGTTCTTGATATTAAGTTTTGGGTTTAAATTGTATGGGGAATATGTAATAGATTGAAAGATTGATTGTTGATGAGATGATGATTTAGCTTATGTAAAATTGAGTGTAATATGATGAATTAAGCATTGGTTTTTAGGATGGGAATGTTAGAGTTGTGCATTGGGTAAATTAGAATTGAAGAAGAAAGGGGCAGAATCCTAGAAATCGGCTTCGCGTTTCGACGCTAAATGATTGCGCGTCGCAACGCGCAAGAGAAAAATAAATACACATTTCTGGACGTTGCGCGTCGCAACGCGCAAGGAGTTGCGTCACGAAGCGTGGCACAGAATTTCCCAAAATCAGTTCTGAATTATTCCAGCTTCTCCCGAAAATGTTAAAAACCACCCTAAAGGCCTCGTATCGATTTATACTCGATAATACTTCATGATATAAGTATGATACACTTTGGAATGATAATAGGTGTTTGAATGCAAAAACTTAGTATAATTTCGAAGCATTTCCACAACCTATAATCTAACCAAGTTTACCGATTATAGCTTATCGGTAAGAATCCCAAGTTCATCAACTTAGCGAAACGGTGCCGGCAAGATTTCGAAATAGGTGAGTGTACCTCTTTTCTCAATCTGATTTTATTTAACAGTTTTGATGACAGACTTATTCTTCGCTTTTAGGGCGTTAGCCAACTTCTTTATTAGTTACAGTTTGTTCAACATGTTTAAGAGATGATTTAGAAAATAAATATTTTTAAACATGAGTTTTATATTTTCGGGGCATGGGGAAAAACCCACCTCAGTATGTAACTTGATACAGTTTGGAATTGACGGACAGAGAACATGTGCACATGTAGAGGAGTGGGGGGACGGCGATACGTAATGCCCCCGGATTCTAGTTCAGGGCTAGGGGATGGCGATACGTAACACCATTAGACCCTAGTTTCAGGGTCAGGTAGTAGCATGGATCAGCACTACCGGCTCTAGTTCAGTGGCTTGGGGGACGTCGATACGTAACGCCTCAAGACCACAAGTTTCAGGGACATGAGTGGCATACTTTGGGGGACGGCGATACATAACGCCCCAAAGTCATGGGTTTGCATTCCCAGCTCCAGATAGGCGTATGGGGGGATGGAGATATGTAACGCCCCCATGCGTCAAGTTTTTCAGATACATACCAGTTTTCAGATTCCAGATTTTAAGTATATAGCTATCATAAATCAGATTTTAGAAATAGTTTTCAGAAACCAGAGCTTCAAAAGCAGTTTTCAGAAAGATGAGTTTTATAAAGGAGATTTCAGACGCAATATTAGAAAAGAGTTTTCATATAAAGATTTCTTCTGGCACTTTGGTTTTAAAATCAAATGTTTTGATATTAGTATTTCAGTTTTTCGTCCACTCACTTAGATCGTACAACGATCTAACCCCTCCACTCCTAGTTTTATGTGGTTGCAGGTATTTTCGGAGGACGAGCTCGGGAGGATGGATACTGATGCAGTCACTAGGATTGGAGTCCACAAGTACAAGTCAGAGTCAATCAAAAGTTTTGTATTAGTCTTTGACTTTGAAAAAATGTGTTATTGAGTTTTCAGTTTCAGATGTTGAGTTTTTATGTAATGATTTTGAGTTTGGGCTACGGTCCCACACATAATAAAATCAATTAAAGAAAAAAATATTAGTGTCTATTTATGGTTAGAAAGTCAGAGGCTTATGGGGTTAGTACGGTCTATCCCCTGCCGGTAACATCTCCTAGATCGGGGATGTTACATATAAATTTATAAATAAATAAAAAACAAAAGCAAAAATACAAAAAAGTAAATAACAAAAGGAAAAAAAAAGCAAAAAAAAAACAATGACAATCCACCGAAATGGATTGTCATGGCAATTATTTTTGATAATTGTAAAAGTTACAGTAATGCAACTTTTACAATTACAGATCAAAAATTTGGATGAATAGTATTTGATGGTCATTCTAGTAAATTCTAAAAGTTTCTCCCAATTTCTAAAACCTTCTGATTTCAAATGGCCAAAGTATAAAGGGAAATACTATTCATATATCCCTAAAATTCAAAAGAGAAATAAGAAAACGTGGAAGGAGAATGAGAAGAAGAAAAGAAGAAGAAAAGAAAAATGAGAAAAGAAAAAGAAGAAAGAAAGAGGAGGGAAGAAGAAGGAAAGAAGAGGCATGGCATCCATGAGAGACTTGTAGGATGGTGGAATCCAACAAAAATGAGGTAAGGTCATTTGACCCAAATCTTGGATTGGGAAGTTTTGTTGATTTAATGATATATGAATATTAGGAGCACACTAGGCATTGTATTTAGTGACATATGAGTATGTAAATTGATTATGTTGAGTAAGAACCAAATACTTGAAAATCCTAAAGTATTGAGTTAACTGGGGTTCTGAGATTAAATAATTAAGTGAATTGAGGAGTGTTGGCTTAACAGGAATTTATAGTGAAGTTTAAAGAATGGATGAGTAAAAATTGTAGTATGGAACAATGTTGAGCAAACTAGGTTTGGATAGTGGCAGTAAAGACCTGAAAATGGCCTAGCGTCGCGATGCAGAATGCTCAGCGTACTGGGAATTTTGTCAGATAAATTTCTAAATTCTGCACGTCGCGACGCGCAGAGTTGCTCACTGGTTCATCTGTGTATGTGTGCATCGCGACGCTCAAAAGGGTTGAGTCACGACGCGTGATCAAAAATTACCCAAAATAGTTTTAAATCACTTCAGCTTCACCCTAGCATGTTAGAGGCCACCCTAAGGGTCTCGTATCACTTCGTGTATACATATTACATCATGATATAAATACGATATGCCTTGAAATAATAATAAGTGTTTAAGTCGCTAAATTTAGTTTAATTCAGATTATATTCCCCAACTCATTTTCTAATGAAAACTATCAATTATAGATCATCACAGCAACCAAAGTTTTCTTCAGCAAGTGAGTAATGCCAGCCAGATTCCAAACCTGTGAGTGGACATTATCATTTTAATTTTATTTTCACTATGTTATTTTTCATATCAAATTTATTTTTACGCACTTAGGGCATTAGTCGGTTTTGTCACAGTTATTTCATGAAAGAGTACGTTTTATGAAATATTTTAGAAAAAGTAATTTTAAAAGCTTGAGATTTATGATTTTCGAGGCATGGGGAAAAACCCACCTCAGTATGTAACTTGTCACATATATGGAATTAACGGAGAGGACATGTACACATGTAGAGGATGTTAGGGTTGGTGATCCGATTGCCAATCCGGATCGTATTTATGTATGATTCATAAATATGAGCAATTGTATTTTCCATAATATTACTAATTTAAATATGAGCACCCTTGTCTTTTATACACTTATTCGATCTAATTGCGATTCGATATCTGATTACAATTAGATCGAAACTGAATCCGGTTTAGTGATATATGTCTATTAGACAAAGACCCTAGGATTTACGATATAGTGCGCAGTTACAACGTAGTATGTAATTGACATTGTGAAACGCACTATAAGATGTATATCCTTAAATAAAGTTCCTGGTCAATATTTACTAACACGGGTCGGTTAGTAAAATCCGTTGAGACCAGTACATGTCGTATATCGTGACTTGGTCCGATGGTTTTCACAGTGAACCATGAGTCTCGGGAGACTCGTATAGACATGTAGGTGTTTATTTGATAAGACACTGAACGACTCACTGAAGGTTTCCTAATAGATGGTACACCAACGTCAATAGGAACCTTCTCGAGTCGAGCGAGCATAGTGGTCCTTCTACTTGAGATACCACTGTGGATATATGAGTTATCCTCCACACTTTGATGGCAGTCACGTCAACGATCTATCCATGTCAGACCTCCGTCTGTTCATTGGGTGTGGACTGATGCTCATGATATCCAGTGCGTATCAAGATAGGATCCGTCAGTCCTGTGTACAGGGCATAGGCATCCTCACGTGTTTATGATCTAGTAAATCCATGGCCGTGGTATAACATCAGAAACTAGTTCTGAGTGTTATTTAGAGATCGTAAATTGAAAGTCGACTGTATTATACTGAACAGATTTGACGTTCTCATCTATATCCCAGGTATAATACGGATAGCCTGTGAAGGAGGGATTATACGTATACAGTGACCTCGACATGCATAGTTTAGCGAGATTATTCGTGGTCGTCATAATTCATGAGTGGGTGAATTATGGACACGAAATTGGATTTTGTGACGGATAAACCTAAACTTAGAGAGTCCCACAATATGAAATGTACTCGTTGAGCACTTGGGCAACTCGATATGAATAATACGAATTATTCATAATACTTCACCGGATTAAATGAGTTAATTCGGATCATTTAATCGTTATAAGATAACACATGCAATTAGGGGACTTTGTCCGCTAATAATTATTGTGTATTTGTATTTGATACATAATACGATAAATACACATTATTATTTGTCAAATAAGATTTTGACACATGCCATAAATATATGTATTTGTTATTTATTGTAAATAAAATACATATATATGTGTAAATTAATTGTTTAATTATTCAATGATTAAATATTAAATAATTAAAGTTTATACTTTTTCCAATTATCATTATTTATATGAAACATGGTGATAAATGGTTGGAACAAATGGCATGTTTTCTTTTAGCTTTACATATGTCTTAATATGATTGGATAATATAAAGTAATGTTGAATTTAATTTGATTAAATACAACAAATGACAAAATAACCCTCTTTTCACGCCATTTTATATATAAAAGGGAGGATTTGATTTTCTCTCTCTTTCTCTCTCATCCATGGCCATCTCTAGTGACGTGAAGCACCTTAAAAATGGGTTTTGGATTCAAGTGGATTAAAGGTAATTCATTAAATCCCTTGGCTTAGAAATTTATTTTCTTGTTTCTTGAGTTGCTAGATATGATCTAGGGTTTCTTTAATTCTGAAATTTTAGGGCTTTTGTTTGTGGTTGTTGGAGATGGAAGTTGAAGCATATGTGAAGTTGAAATTGGATGAAATTAGTGTAATCTTTATCCAATTTGTTCAAAATGTTGTTGGATAATTTGTTGCCATTCTAGAGTGTGGTAACCACTCTTATTATGCCTAGAATTGTTCTAGGGTCATTCATGTGTGGTGACTTTAAATTGTTGTAACATTAATTTGATTAATTTGTGATAAAATCGGATTTAAGGCATATTTTGTGGACTGTTTTTCTTTACTGTTCAGACCTGGAAATTGTTCTGTTTTGGTGATGAAAATGTGGTCTTTAGAATGTTATGGATGTGTTTTGGGAGTTGGCATAATTGCCGGAAAGTGTTTCCGACTTGAAATAAGCGAAAACGGCCAAAAACGGCGTTACCGGGTGGATTTTGAGCCAACCGGGTGACGGCTGTGAAAACAGTGATTCTGTCACTGTTCTGGCAGCCTGTGAACTGTTCGAGACTATAGGAACTGACCTGGGCAGTTTCCATAATTTTCGGGTAGTCGGTTCGGTCAAAAACGCGTTTTAGGTAATTTTGCGGAAAAATGATTTTCGTAAAAGTTTCGCGAGTTTTCACCATATTTATGTTGATATTTGATATTGAATAAATAGGTTTAGGTGAAATATGAATAAATTATTCATATTAGATATTGATTAATTTATTCGGTATTTTGAAAAAATTTTAAAATATGATTTCTCCCGGACCCGCGCTTCCGCTGCACCCCGACGCCCAAAATTCCAATAGAGGACTGGGGGGACGTCGATACGTAACGTCCCCAGATCCTAAATCAGGACTATGGATGACAGATTTCCCTAGATCCTAGATTCAGAGCTTGAAGGGTAGCATAGATCCGCCCCCCAGTTCTAGTTCAGTGGCTTGGGGGTCAGCGATACATAACGCCCTAAGACCACTAGTTTCAGGAACATGCAGTGACATGTTTTGGGGGACGACGATACATAACGCTCTAATATCATGGATTTGCACTTCTGGCTCTAGTTAGGCGTATGGGGGTACGAGATACGTAATGCCCCCATACGTCAGGTTTTTAGAGACATGGATCAGTTTTCAGAAATAATTTTTTAGATACAGATTACAGAGATAGTTTTCAGAAACATATACTTCAAAATAGTTTTCAGAACAGATCTTTCATATACAAGTTTTCGGAACCAGATTTTCAAAAGTAAACTTTAGAAAAATTTTCCAGAAAGAAAGTTGTTTTCAATTAATAGAAGAGATTTCAGGAATGATGATTTGAGATGAATATGATTTTAGAACCATGGACTTTTAAAAGCACTTTTAGTATCTACTTTTAAATTGTCCACTCACTTAGATCGTTCAAATGATCTAACCCCCCACTCCTAGTTTCTTTGTTTTGCAGGTTACTCAGAGGACGAGCTCGAGAGGATGTATACTGATGGCAGTCACTAGGGTATGGAGTCCACCAGGTCAAGTCAGAGAGAGAGAGCTTAGTTAGAGTTAGAGAGAAGTCATGTATCAGTAACTAGTATTGTGTTGGTCGTTGTATAAGGTTAAAACGTATATCAATAAAGTTATAAATCAAGCGTTATTGAGTATACATTTAGTAATATTGAATTTGATTTCATGTTGTCGAGTTTGGACAACGGTCTCATACATAAGATTTTAATTGAGAAAAAAAGTATTAGTGTTGTTCATAGTTAGAAAGTCAGAGGCTCAAGGGGATAGTACGACCTATTCCCTGCCGATAACATCTCTCGAATTGGGGATGTTACAATTAAACTTAAGTTTTCTTATCTAACTTCAAATCTTGATCAATTCAGATTCACTTTGCAATAACTAATAATCAAAGTCTGCATGTAGAAAAATAACAAATAATAAAAAGTTCAAAAAAAATTTATTGAAATAATTTAAAGTCCATAATAACTTTGTAAAAACTAATGGTTAGAGTCTATATTTTGAAGCACAATAATTGTAAAAAAAAATCATGAAAAAATAATTTAAAGTAAAATAACAAACAACAATCTACAATAGACCCGAAATCAAAAAATGGTTAGGTTTTGTAATATGTCTCTTATTTTAATAATTTATTATTTTAATTTTATAATTTAATAATAAAAAATTAATTATAGATTATGTGTCGCATACGTTTTTTTATAATTTTAATGGGAGATTATAATATGTTATCTTATTATAATAAGTTTCTTATTTTAATAGTTTATCATTTTAATTTTACAATATAAAAATACTAAATTACAATATTAATTAATTAAATTAATAGGTTTCTTATTTTAATAGGATATTATATTTTTATATTATAATATGTTTCTTATTTTAATTTATAATTTAATAATAAATATGATATTATATTTTTATATTATAATTGGTTTCTTATTCTAATAATTTATTATTTTAATTTTATAAATTAATAAAAAAAATTAATTATAGAGATTATGAGGCACATATACTTTTTATTTTAATTAGAGATTATAATATGTTTCTTATTTTAATAGATTATCATTTAAATTTTAAAAAATAATAAATTACAATATTAATTAATTAAAGTAATATATTTTTTTTATTTTATTAGGAAATTAAATTTTATATTATAATATGTCTCTTATTTTAATTTTATAATTTAATAATAAAAAATTATTTTTAAAGATATTTAATTTTAAATTTTAATAATAAATATGAGATCATATTTTTATATTATAATAAATTTCTTATTCCAATAGTTTATTATTTTAATTTTATAAATTAATAAAATAATTAATTATAGAGATATGAGACATATATATATATATATATATATATATATATCTATATATATATAGATATTTATGAGAAATTATAATATGTTTCTTATTTTAATATATTACCATTTTAATTTTAAAAAATAATAAATTACAATATTATTTAATTAAAGTAACATGTTTCTTATTTTATTAGGAGATTATATTTTTATATTGTAATAGATTTCTTATTATAATAATTTATTATTTTAATTTTATAATTTAATAAAAAAAATCATTTTAGGGATATTTTAATTTATAATTTAATTAAAAATAATAATTGTAGAGATTAGATAACACATGACATGATGAGAAAGTTTTAAGATGTTTAACTTATACACACATATATTTATATTTATATATTCGGATTATCTGTGATATAATTCAAAAATTTATCGGATTGTATAATATATTTTCTTGTTATAATAAGATTTTTATTTTTAGATTTATTAATTTAATTTTATAATTTAGTAGTATTTCTTATTTTAATATGATAGTATAATATGTTTTCTCATTATATACATATTTATTGTAATATGTTTTTATTTAATAGAATTATTAATTTAATTTTATAATTTAATAGTATTTCTTATTTTAATAGGATAATATAATATGTTATTTTTATTAAAATAGAATTCTTATAAAATTATAATATGTATTTTTATTGTACTATGGTTTTTATTTAATAAATTTATTAATTTAAATTTATAAATTTAATATGGAGTTGCCACGTGGCGCGGTGAGAAAGCTTAAAAATGTTTAACTTTTATATATATAGATAATTATTATTATTGTGAAAGGAAACATTAACTTTCATTAATCCATGGAGTGAAAGTATTCCTTATATTTGAAGAAAACTCTCTTTCCATATAATAGGACTATTTACTTAAGTTATTATATTAGAAAAAGCATTGCAACAACATTACTGCCTCTAGATGCATGACAAACTTATATCTCTCCACCCTTGCAATCTTTTCCTTGATCTCCTCAATAATTCAAAAAATTTCAATCTCATTATTCTTCTTTTAGTAATCAAATCCACTTCATCCTTGCAATCAGATTCTATAGCTAGAATCTTCATATATTTTTCCTCAGCTACTTTCAAACCAAATCTGTTTACTCATTTACCGCTATCTCTATGATGTCAACGACCACGACACTGTTGAGCTCACAGCTTGTAGAGAGTACAGATTAGACCACAGGGTACTAATAAGAGAATAAATGAGTCGCCACCCAATATAAGATACTGTGAATGATTTCAGGCCGCACTACACCCCTCGCAAGGTCCAACTTTAAACTCGTTTGGGTTCGAAATGGTCCCTTACTAATGACAATATAATATCCAGACTCAAAAGAGGATCCACATGTCTTATAATGCAATCACACACATATGAGTAAATTTATATCACACACAGCACAATAATTTAGAGAATTATAAGATGTCCAAAATTTATCAAAGTAATAATAAAATACATATTAAACATATCGAAGCATGGCTGGACAATATTTTTTTACAGGATATATATTGTCAAGTCCAGCCGAACATACTGGATGTCTGGCTGGATTTACTACGTAAACCAGAAAGGTCAGAAACATAAGATTATGTTCATATAACAGTCTTAACAACATCAGAAAATGTTAGATCATAAAGCATAAAGCAGCAATTAAACAATCAAAGAAAATAGAAGCAAGATGATAGATATATATGCAAAAACCTTGCACGTTCATCTTCGTGTGGTATGTGGAGTTGTATCCCTAATGAAAACCATACTACCGTCAATTTAAAATTGCCTATAGAATATACGTAAAATAACAGATGCGAAGTTAAGGTTTTGGGGCCTCAGGTCATACCTCAAGCGTTACTCGGCTCCGAGAATACTTCTAAAAGCTTTAGGGTTGCTGTTGGATCTCTTGTTGAACGGAAACAATTTGTGTTTTTTGGTTCTTACTTTTCTGAGAGAGAGAGAGAGTTCCAAAAGTCTCCACTTTGCTATGTATTATGATGCTCTTTTTATATTGTTTAGGATTTGGTTAACAAGGAAAGAATATCAATTTGTTAAAGAAAGTGTTTAAGAACGAAATTGAGATTTTATAAAAAGCAGTTAAGAAGGAAATAGATCGAATCCTTTTGTAAAATTGGAAACCGACGCATATCCGGCTAGACTTGGAGTATGCCCGACAAGATATTATGGTTTACGTTCGGATAAATATATAAGACATCCGACCGAGTTTAGTGGCTAACTCTTTTGGATCTTTTGGGGTTTCTCTCCCTTCCAGCATTAAACCATACAACTTTCCCAAACTTTTCAGGTGTGTTCTCATAAGAGGCTCATCACCGGGCTATGCAAAAATGGAGTATCTACAGCTGCAATCATAATTTTGGAAGTGCCTACAAGTAATATCAAGTAATACTATACCCAAGAGGTGGTGAGTTGGGTAATTAACAATTAAATGGGAAATTAAAAATCCTTTCAATCTTGCACTACTTAGTTACTAGTTTTATCGATTATGCTTAAAATTCAATTTCACAATTAATATATTCAAAAATGGATATTATTAATTTATAAATTATGAAAAATAAATAAAATACCAATTTTAGTTTAATTGTCCAAAAGTGATTATCAATATTAATTTTTATACTGACAAATTTAATATATGATATACAAAAATAATATAAACTTGCAATAAATATATTAGATAGGGATAGAGAAAATGACACCAAATTTATAATGATTCGGCCAACTCTTTGCCTACGTCCACTACTTCAAGTCACGTATGAAGCTTTCCACTATGTAAATTGAATCCACACTTTACATCAAGAGTTTTTTGGGCTCACTCCCAAACATTTAAGATTTTCTTCCAATACTTCCTAACCTTCAATGTGGTTTTCTTCCAAGGCTTCATAACATTAAGCTCCAATAAATGTCACACATCTTAGAGTTTTCACCAACTCTCAAGGTTTACAATTTTGGGTTTTCAAGGTTCCCTAGACCTTTATACAATGATGAAGAATTTAAAACACAAATATTTTCTTACAAATATGCACAAAAATTTCTCACAAATAAATATTACAAAGATTTTACAACTGTGAGAAATATTCAAATATGATAAGCTCACTAATGAATAAAAGAAAGTGTATATTTAGTGCGCTTCAAAAATTTGATTTGAGAGAAAAAATGATTTGAAGATGTTTGTAAATTCTCAAGAATGTTTTGCCAAGTCTAAAAGATGAATATATGTGCTAGAGATTTCTTAGAAGTGAGAAAATGTCCAATTTATAGAGAAAAAAAAAACAAGATGTTTATAGCCGTTATCATTTTTGAGACCAATATGTCCATTTCAAAGAACGATACTCCAGTTTAGGGATCGGTATATCGATTTCAGTAACCATAACAATCCTTATAGCACTCATTAATGTGGTCATAACTTACTCTAGAAAATTTCAAATCAAATTCCGTAGATTTCTACATAAACTAAACACATAGAGCTATCATATGTAAAAAATTTCAGCCTAAAAAACCTTAAGATGAATTTTATGGAAATTTTCTAAAGTGATAGGTTTGCAGAAACGTTCATCCCTAAACATGTTATAGTAATATGGTTTTAGCATAAGTTCTAGATATCAGAATAATGTTCTGCTTGATTCATAGCAACCTAAAGACACATCTATCTAACATTATATCATTTGAATTTAATTGATCCATTTGCTAAATTTTCTAAACTAATTTTATATGCATTTGATGTATTGAAATTCATTTTGGTGCAAATAGAGTGCAAATGATTTCTTAAGTATTTTAAATGCAAGTAATGCAAAATGTATGATTCATAAGAGCTTTAAAATATTTGAATAAGCTCACTTACAGTCAGTTTTACCTCTTAATCATCATATTTGATCTTCATATTGCTTAACTCTTACTTTGGCATTTCATCATCTTTTTCATCTTTTTGCTTCTTTGACCTCATTGAACTTGATATTTAGACGTTTTGACACCATCGAAACCAAGTCGATAAGTCGCTAAAATTGATCATCTTTGCCAAATTCTTCATGTCTTGAGCTTCTTATCTTTAATCATTTTTCATTTTCATCAAAATCACGGTACCAGCAAACTTCACCCCTAAAATCTTTTATAACTATCTCCAAGCTTGCTAAGATGCATATGAATTAATATTGAATCATCTAAAACAGTATTGTCCTGATATTTCTGGGACTTAAGATCATTTTTATATTTGAATATCCTTAATCTCAATATAATATTATAATATAAAAAAATTAAGGTTCTTGTCCATTACTTTATTAATTTTTTGGGAACAATAATAAAAAATATTTCGGAATCATAAACAGACGTCTCATCTATTTAGTTTCAGGACTGTAGACGGATGGCTTGTCCACCTGATCCCAATGGAGGTGATTCTCATTCATCCTATTGTTCGATTGTTCAAATTTTTATTTTATTTTATTTTTTAATTTTGGACTTAATATTACATTAATTTATTTAACAATTAAGTTGGTTATTCAATTATAGGCCTAGGCAAGTCATTGTCTATTTATGGCTTACTGTATCATCCTACTTTGAATGCTTCACCATTACGTTTTGTTGCTCCGTCAAATCAAAGTAAACATCAGCTATTCTACAGTTTGATTGGTGAGAATTAAAATTTCAAATTTCCTTTTTTTCCTGGTTTTACTTTATATTATCTCAACATAGAGTTGAGCCATTTATAAATAATTATGATTGCCAATGGCTATTTGGCACATTCAAAAGTCTGGGCATTTCTGTAATTACAATAAATTATAAAATCTAAACGAAATTCCATTACAATAATAAAAAAGATACCAATACCATGCGGTGGAATCTTTTTATAGGAGTTTCAAGTGGAACTGGTGAGGGAATAGAAGAATAGAAAGAAAATGGAAACTGGCTACCATCTCTAAAATAAATAAAATAAAGCACTGAAAATTTAAACTTTAATAAAACGACAAGGTAGTAACATGAGTAGTCCTAAATTTTGGGTCTAAATAAATTCTTAAAATGTAATCTCTATAAAAAAAAAAAGGTGTTATTGAATTTGATGGCTTAATTTCATCGAAAATATGATTTAATCGGATCAAAAATCTTATCAAACTTTAATCAACCGTTTGTGTAGATTATATGAGGATGGACCTTGAGTAGCGAGTCGCTGTATATAATGACAAAGTTTGGTGCAACACTGGGATAACAGCTTGTGGTTACAATAAGAGGAGACAACATTGAGATTTGAGATGTGTAAAGACTTAACAATAATTTTAAAGCGGCTTGAAATGGCCCAAAAGTGTTTTTTAATTAATGATTGATATGGACAAACCCATATATGCATAAGATCAAGAATTTGAATTAAATTAAACATAATTAGCTTTTATTATATGGTGATAGATTAGATTAGATTAGATTAGATTAGATTAGATTAGTCCCCAAGGGACGTGGTTTGATAGTGTATGACTCATGATCTGATTTTCAGGTCATGAGTTCGAATTTAGAGAGTACGTTTCTTGTAAGAGTTTGTGATATCCGGAGATTTTATTTGTTCCGTTTAAATCCGAAAAGAATGATTTGATGACAAAATTTCTAACGATTAAAAAAAAAAGATTAATTAGATTAAACATATGGGTATTAGTAAAAAGGAGAGTCCACAGTGAGCGGGGACTTGGGGGTTTGAGGCGCGTCAGGCTTTGCTCTCACGCTTTCAGAATCCATTAGAGCTCCTGGAAATGCGTTAATTTACACTTTGGCGTGCTTCATTTGAACCCTCTATATTTTCTATTTTTTACCTTTACTTGTTCCTTTTTTTTTTTTTTTGGTCTTTTGATTTGACTAAGAGTGGGCAAAAATACTTGAACGAACTCATTTAATTCGGACGGTCTTAGAAAGTGTCTAATTTTTAATATTATGAAAATATATTAACTAGTTGTTAGAGCAGATGAGATTGTAGGACTGCACTGCATAGCGAAGCAGTCAAGGAGATTTATAGGGGTATTTTGGGATTAAAAATTTCAAATTAAGGTTAGTATTTAAATAAATGACGTAATCATAATTTCATTTAGTAAAATTTACTGTCATACACCTGTGAATGTAAGCATATTACTGATCTACTTTAAATCTTTATCTATTTCTTTATCTCCCTATGCGATTAGCCGATTACAATTTAACCCTATGCGTTATAATTTCATAATAAATTATAAATTCTTAATTAATCGGTTTTCAATTTTGTTTATTTCAGACTTTTAAAAATAGATCTCGTGAAAACGAGACTAAACATATAATTTTGAAGATTAAAACACATGACTACAGACCGCATTATCGGATGAGATATTAATTTGACCAACTTCGAGCCATGAAATCATGAATGCGTTTTGGAGGACAAAGAATTGAAGTGAAAATAAATGCAACATAATTTTGCCTCCATCGTCCTACTAAATGCAGATGACATATTTATTTTTTTAGTTCTTATACGCGATGATCAACAGCGCCATTTAACTAGCATTAATGCGACTTTGAAACTATTCCTAGATGAAAAGATGCTTTGTTGCTATTGCCATTTACTTCCATGTGCAGCCATAAATTAACATCGAAGGGTATCCGGGCCCCGCAGATTTTTATAGAATCGCTATAGAGTAGAGAAAAAAATGATTTTGTAATTTTGATTTTTTAAATAAATATTTGAAATTCAACCATCAAATCATCTCATTCGATCTTAAACGGATCAGATAACACTCTCGAATTTTGATTGCCCCAAATTCTTATAAGAAATACACCATCTGGGCTCGAACTCAGATCTGACAACTAAATTCTTAATTTTTTTACCACTAAATCATGCAGACTTGAGTTGTAGTTTTGTCTCTATAGAGTTGATTATACCCTAATGGTTGTCTCTTTGTACATTAAGGGAAATTGGTGAGTGGTGATTGGTCACACTTGGCCATATTCAGTGTTGCTGCTTGAATCTGGTACTAGTACGTCTTAGAGGAATCAGACTGCAACAGTGAATGGATGTGTATGAATGAAACAATTTGTTTCATTAGCATAAGCTTAATTTTGGTTTTTGTCGAACTTTGGATGTGATTGTTGAGTTTGAGGCCATCATTAATCAAGCTGATACACCAACATTTTCGGGCACGACCACATCTTTCAACTTCATGTATCCGCAAAGGAATGGAATCATGTGATATTGATGTGGTCGACTAATCATTAAAACCGATTCAAAACAAACTCATATTTTGTGTTGGTGCTTGGTTCTCCATTTTGTCTACTTCAAAATCAACATTGGTTGTTGACTCATTATTGATAAGCAATCAACATTTATTTTACACTATTGGTTGCAACTTCATCATGGTTAAGATTTTTTTTTTTTTTTTTAACGAGAAGAAACATAGTATCGTATGTTCATCATAGTATTATTTATTTAGTAGGCTGATAAAATTTTGAGGGATCTAGTACGAAAGATCACAAGTTACAGTCCTGCACTAACTCATTGTTTCAATCTCGTGGAAAATTAAACTTATAATCATATATTTAATTACACATTCTCTCATTCGACCTTATTATTTAGACCATACAATGTAGGTTGGGTTTAATTAATCATTTTTTCTTTTTCTTTAAAATCTCCAAAAAAGTAATTATACCACAAGAAGTATCATGATTGAAGTAACTAATTATCATTGTAGATACAAATCAGTGACTAATGTCTATCCCAACCACGACATTATAATCATACTAAATAGATTTCACCAACTTAAAAAAAAAAATTATTAGAATTTCAAGGAGTAAAAGTAGCATTATTGAGCAGTTTTATTTTGCTGAGACTTATTATTAGTTGTAGCCCAGCCTAATCCACAAAGGATCCCTAAGGTTAGCGGCCCAGAATTGTAGCAATTATTTAGGAGGTGTATTCAATTAATATTTTAATTAAGGAAATTATAAAAGTAAGTAAATAAATATGACATCTTTTCTAACTAGTTATAATTATATTTTTGAACCAAGATTAGCTAATTAAACTGTATCCATACCAAAAAAATCTCCAAATTAAACTTCTCTCTCTCACGCAACCGCCTTTTCTTTTCTTTTCTTGCTCTCTTCTCACGAACACTTTGACATTCACAGCAAAAATATATTCCAAAGTTCCTAAGCTCTCAACAACAATACTGAACATGGACAAATTAGGACCTGAATTTTGCATCCACATTTCTTTTCCATTCATGCCATTTTCCGTCACTGTAACTTTACTTAGGGTGCATAAAATATTTGATAAAAATCTATTGAACAAAAAGACTCTAATATGTGGTCGTTTGTGATCTTGTAATTGGTTTAAATATATATTGTGGAATTGAATTGGCAAAATGTAAAATTGTTATTTATAATTAAGATTCACGTTCAATTTGGAAAGCGCTAAGGGGAGCCATATTGGAACGAAGTGAGGTTTACCGTTATACCTATGACGTCGACAACCAAGACATTGTTGAGCTCGCAGTTTGTAGAGAGTACAGATTAGCCCACGGGGGACTAACAAGAGAATAAAGGAGTCACCACCCAATATAAGACATCGTGAATGATTTACGATCGTACTATACCCCTCTTAAGGTCCGTTCTTAAACTTATTTGGGTTCAGAATGATCACTTACTTATGTCAGTATAATATCCAGACTCAAAGAAGGATCCATATATCTTATAATGCATAAATCACACACCAATAATTTATATCGCATATAACTACACAATAAATAATATTATAATCAAAGGAAACACATATCTTGCAGTAGCTAAAAGATAAAATAGTATGTATCCAGAAGCATGCTTCACTGGCCAGGACTTGCAGAGTCCTGGCCAGATTTGATCATATGGCTGGCCGAATTTTAACAGATATTGCGTTTACTGTGTAACTAGAAACACATGCTCATGTATACGAATAATTACAGATTTGACATAAGAGGGGCAAAACAATAACTAAAGTAGACAATCAGGCGTTAGTAATGTCGACAGTAAATTCCATGGCAATCATTTATTAAGTATAATAATGGTGAAAACATAAATAAAATTGGGTGCATCAGTTTCGTGGTGGTACATGGAGTTGTGCCCTCAGTGCAAATCATACTACCGTCCATTCAATTTCTATCCAATATACCACAAGAAATTTGAGATCGGCCGTAACCATTCACGTGGCCAAACTTTATGTAGGATGAATTCATGTCCGACCGGATATGGGGTATGTCCAGCCAGATATGAGGCGTCACCAATACATTAAATTTGAGATGCGAAGTTGAAGTTTTAGGGGCCTTTAGGTCGTACCTCAAGCATTATTCGACTTTGAGAACACCGTTGAAGGTTTAGTCCATTGCTTTGGTCTCTTGCTAGAAAGAATTCACGGGATTATTGTGTGTTTTGGGGTTTGGTATGGTTTATTGGGTGATTGGTTCAACTTCTTTTTGGTTCTGTTCTTGACTATCGTTTCCCATTTGCTGTGTATATGTCTTTTTTTTTTTTTTTTGAATCCAAACAGAAAACCTCTTTTAAAAGTGAAGAATGTATGTTCTTTTATAGTGCTAGGATTATGGCTATTAGAGAAAATATCAACTTGATCAGGAAAACTATTATTAGGGATATAATTTATTTGGGAAATTGGTTAAGAATGAAGGTTTTATGTTTATAAAACCAATTAAAAGGGGAACAAAAAAAAATGTCAGAGTCTTTCTGTCATTTTGGAAACGTGATAGATATCCGGCCAGATGTTAAGGACATCCGGCCGAACATAGAGGTTTATACCAGGCCGGACATAGGTGATGTCCGACCAGAACTCTAACTTTGGGTTTTTTTGGGGTTTCTTCCTTTCTAGCATTAGACCTTACAACTTCCCCAAACTCTTCAGATGTGTCCTCATAAGAGACTCATTATCGGATTGTAAAAAATACAATGCCTATAATCTCCCCACTTTGGTATGCTTATGTAGTGTGTAACAATAACAAGTCTATCAAAGTCATGCGTGTATTTTTACATATCAAGCTCGCCTGGCGTCATCAGACTTACCTGATTTTGTGTTGATAGATGTTTATTGATGAAGATAGGCACTTAGGCCCCGATGTTTCGATCGATTTGAGATGCTTCAAACTCTGATGTGATGAGGATGGGCGCTCAGGC